>JAXGGA010001253.1:145000-150000 GCA_038373865.1 Uloborus plumipes
CGAGGTTCCCGTGTTCTGAACAACGGAAGTGAAGTTGATGGAAATTTTTTTCATTACTTTTGGGAAAGGATCTCGTGTTCCACACTTACAACTCGATCAGCAACTTTGAGGGGGGGGGGGGATTTTCTCTTTCCGACTTCAAATTACTCTGCCGAAATCGCAAAGTCCGCTGGGGGGGGGGGAGAATTTCTATCACCTCTGAAACCTTTTCTAAATCACAGTAAAATTTATATTTCATTCTTAACAAAAACAAAACATGCAACTGTTTGTAGTACTAGAGTAACGGCTAAAGATAATTTGCCTCCCCTTCCATTTTTTAAATAACAGAAAAATTGTGAACTGCTTGAAGCAGTTGCTGATAGCATTGAAAAGAAACAAAAAACTTTTAAATAATGTCTTGCCTTTGAATCTCAATGAATTATTTTTTAAATCATGTTCAAACCGCCGCTTTCCCCAAAAAATAACGCCTCTGAAAAATAATAATCTTTAAATTAGTTTAAAAAAACTAAAAAATACGCTTTTCGACGCACTTATAATGCATCAAAATGTTTTTCCGTTACATAGTTTATATAATATATTTTAGCTTTTAGTATTTATAATAGTACTATATATATATATATATATATATATATATATATATATTACTTTTATCTTTGCAAAGAACGTGAATTTTATCCTTTATTCAGAGTTACATACAAAAGACTGAAACACTTGATCACATCTAAGTGTAATAATAGAGTTTAGCCTTTAGTTTCAACAATAGTATTAAATATATCTCCATATATTATTTCTCTAAGCCGAATCCTATACCCGGCCGAAACTCGCTCATTTCTTTATCGAATTGCATGAAAATTTATGATTTTGAAGCTTATCCCGCGGGCTATTGACGAAAATTAGACCCATCCTCTAAAACGTGTCGGTTCGTTTTTTATTCGAACTTCAATTTTTGGCCACAAAATTGACTCTATCTAGCGAAATAATTGTCGTATCGTCTCCATTTTGATTTCATTCGAAAGATTTAAAAAAATGCGTTCTTTAGAACGTTTCTCCGCTAGCGCCACGTAACGAGAATCTCGAAAATCCACGTTTAAGCGACTTATAAGCGATTGAAGTTTGAAAAAGTTAAATTTTTTGCTCAACTGTTAAAATCGTTATACCATTGTTGTTCAAATCAATTTTAAATGCGACATTTCAAGCCAAGGCTTAGCTCGGTAAACCTTAATTGTAACTTTTATGGTTTCAAAATACTATGGTAGTTTTGCGATAACGTTAGTATTTAGTTTAGTAGTAGCCTTGGGTATTTGAGTTTAATATAGGGTATCACTTTTGTAGTAGTTGTAAAAGTGAACGTGTCTTTGATCTCTTTGAAAAGTTGTCAGAACGACGGCAGTAGATGGCGATGTTGTGCAGATGAAGCCAATAAAAATTGTCGTATTGAATTTTAAGTTTAGAGTTTTTTTTTTTTTTTTGCGGATTTCCGCACGTGTCACCTAGTTACTTTTATATTTGTAAAAGACGTGAATTTTATCTTTTGTTCGGAGTTATATACAGACGTACCCACAAGTGAAACTAATGAAAGCGTATTAATATATATCATGAATTAACCTATAGAGAATAGCAACAGATAAAAAGGTTTAACCATTGGGTCAACAATGAAATCAGTCACATATCGCGGGATTAAGAGCTTAATTGCATTTAAAATCTGCTTGAAGTTAAAAACACGTTCTATCAGACGCAGAAAAACACATTCCATTGGTTCTAATTTTTAAATGTTCAAGAATGTTTTCTGCAAAAACGCTTTTCGAGGTTTTCAGTTTATATCTTCGTTAATTAATATTATGTAAGCCTTCCTGCACATTTGTGTTTTTCAACGTTGTTGTAATTGCTTTTATTTCTATGCACAAATCTATTTTATACTAGCAAAAATACCCGGCGTTGCCTGGGCCAGTAAAAATATTGAGAAACAATTTATAATCGCCTTTTTTTTTCCTAAACTAAAGGAACTCAAAACGTACCGCTTTGACGATTTAAAATGTCGCTAAATTTGCGGTAACTGTTTTGGGATACCTAGGATAACTTTGCTCCTCTCCCTACTTTATGAAAATATGCTTAGGTATTATAAAGTCAGTAATTTTTGTCAAAGAAAAATTGTCATTTAATGCTGAGAAAATATTACTGACCATGAAATGACGCTAAAAGTTTTTGTCCTAAGTGATTTCGAAATTAGTAGGGAGCATTTGACAATTATTTGTGCGAAAAACACAAATTAATGGTAGTTTTAGTTTTGGGGTTTGATTAATTTCGTATGCGGATTACTTTACGCTTTGACGTAAGTTTTAAAAGTTTATTAATGACAACGTACGGAATCGGCCAAAAAAAAAAAAAACCCTGAACTTTTCTTCAACTGTGGGAATATTATCTCGATGATTAAGATTTTGGCGCAGTTTACAAATATCAGACAACAATCGTTTTATTTTAGTTATATCGTGTAAGAAGCAAAGTATTATTACATAGTCTTTGGCGCCAAAACTGGCGTCCGTTGAAAAATTACCCATAATCTTAGTTATAATATTCTTGCAACAAATTCGGCGAGATACCTGTTCGATTGGATTCTAAGTGACCAATTGTAAGTACCCGCCCAGTCAGCGCAAACAAATTTTTAAAAATACCGTAAAATTGTATTTTTTTATCCGTTACCCGATTAAGCAGGACCGACAAATTTACGAAACTTGTGAAAATAATTGATACAGTGAACAATTTACTAATAAAGGAATACAATTTATTCTAAAAAAATAATATTTTCACGCAGCAATGCACATTAAGAAACACATTGCTTAAGGATAAATATTCAACTTATACAACTAAGACTACAAAACGTTTTAAATACAAATCCTGGTAAAAGCCTGGATATTCCCCATGAAGCTGGAAAAAAAACCTTCATGATTTGACTTGAGAAAAGATTTGAACATTAAATACGGAAAGAAGAAATGATGCTCGCAATTTTAGCTTGCGACAGGGAGTTGAGATGATACACTAAATACTGAATTAGTTTGTTGGAAGCCTTCGCGGATTTATGCGAAAAATGTGCTTAAATTGGAATGAAAAAAGCGCTACTGATCGAACTTTTTCGAATATCGTTAAAATTTATAGCCTATGTGTTATTCTGATGTGTAAGCTACATTATGGTAAAAGTTTCATTAAAATCCATTCAGTAGTTTTTGCGTGAAAGAGGAACAAACATCCATACAAACTTTCGCATATATAATAGTAGTAAGATTAAGTAGTATCACAAACCGAAAGCCAAAGCAGAAAGATAAGCTCCACAATAGCAGCAAAATGCTAATAGCACACTCAACTCTGGTCTTTCGAATAAACACATTAACTACCAAGTGTTCAACATGTACAAGAAACACTTGAACAAGTTTGAGCAGTTAAATTCTGCTACAAAAGCTTTAAGCGTTAAGAGGAGGGGGGGGGGATCATCAAAATTCTAGGAAAGGGGGGGGTGAAACCCCTCACAACGTTCAAACGAAGATAGAGCTCAAAACAGTTAGAATCCTAATTTGTATGTTTTTAATAAATCAATCATTATTAGTATGTAATTAGCACACGCGGATACACGTCAGGGTTAGGGTCGCGTGCGCAGGCAGAGCCGGCCGGCCCCGAGGGCGGACGGGGCGCAGCGACCGCGCGGGATATCAAAAGGTAAGAGATGTCGAAAAACGACCAAGTCCATTTGACGGAAAATCGAACGAACACGCGGAAATTCAAGAGGCAAAACGGAACCTCAATGACCGATTTCTCTCAAATGGGCTTCGGTGAGGGAAAAGTCGTTCACCACTTTCACAGAACCTTCAGTAAGAAGGAAGGGGGCCACAACGTAATTTAAATGGGATTTGCACTTAATGTGGGCAGTGTCTGCTCGGAAGATTGTTGATAAGGTGTGAATTTGCGCTGGTTTCCGGCAGCAAGTTTGCCGTTATCGACTAATCTGAGAGCCGAGACGTTATGTCGGGGTGATCTCGGTAGTATTCCGATTCTTCACCGCGCGTCTCCTGCCGACGACCGCCCGGTGGGTCCGAACGCCGGGATTCCCTGTAAGTTTGTCAGGCACGTCATTTAGGGGGGGTCAGGGGAAGGGATCAATCGCCCCTCCCGACTGTTTGAAATCAATGTATCTGCATATAAGTGGGCGTGGTTTCTGCCGCTTTATGGCAAATTTTACGTTGGGTATGCCCCCTGGAACAATGCGAAATGACGGGCCTGATTAAGGTGCTGCCTGTCTGCTTGTAGCTCGGTGAAGTGTCTCCGTTGCTACGCGTGCAGAACCGTGATTACGTAAATGGGTGCTTCTGCCTGTTACCCCGAACTGCTACTCTCGAAAACTGTGACTTCTTACTCCTAGACTTTGGAGGTGTAGTGAGTACAGAACCGCTCAGGGAGGTAACGGTTTCCCTTGTCTTTTAAGTTCCGCGGGACTCTCCGTCGAATGTGAGTCCCGTGCTCCTGCCGTGTGCAGGGGCTTCCAATGCGGCTCTCGGATCCGTGCCGTTACGGCTGAAACGTTCGAGAAGTGCGGACGATACCTGGTTGATCCTGCCAGTAGTCATATGCTTGTCTCAAAGATTAAGCCATGCATGTCTAAGTACATGCCGTATTAAGGCGAAACCGCGAATGGCTCATTAAATCAGTTATGGTTCCTTGGATCGTACCTTACTACTTGGATAACTGTGGCAATTCTAGAGCTAATACATGCAGCAGAGCTCCGACCTTCGGGGACGAGCGCTTTTATTAGACCAAAACCAATCGGACCTCGTGTCCGTTCCATGTGGTGACTCTGTATAACTTTGGGCTGATCGCACGGGCCCGTCCCGGCGACGTATCTTTCAAGTGTCTGCCTTATCAACTGTCGATGGTAGGTTACGCGCCTACCATGGTCGTAACGGGTGACGGGGAATCAGGGTTCGATTCCGGAGAGGGAGCCTGAGAAACGGCTACCA
>JAXGGA010001253.1:157500-161773 GCA_038373865.1 Uloborus plumipes
TCAATAAACTAACTAGCATTCCTGCTTTCAACGATCATGCATTTATAAAACCTATAAAACCTATCTTTCCCAAAATTGTAATAACTGGACTTAATCATTTTTGGAATCCAGAGGATATTGAAGAATTCATTAGGTTTCAAACCTCTTCAATTTCTCAAAGTTCAAATACTGACTTTGGCGATTTTAAAATTGCTTCTTGTTATGAGTTAAATAACCGTTTTAATTGGGTAGTTCATTGCAGTCCCCCAATTTTCAACAAACTAATGAAAGATGGTTTTCTATACATAGGATGGGAAAGACATAAAATTAGGGAGCATTTTGGACTCAGAAGGTGCGCAAAATGTCAGTCTTTTGGTCACAAAACATCTAGTTGCACTAACCAATACCAGCACTGCTCAAACTGCGCTTCAGACCACAATCTTAAACATTGTAATAATCCAAACTTAAACAAATGCATTAACTGTTACAAGAATAACCTTCCCTATGATCACCCTGCTTCTTCTAGTAATTGTCATTCTTTTCAAAATCTCATCTTTAATCTTCAGTCTAAAATAACTTATCAATAACTTTTCCCCTTTCTTATCCTTATATGTTATCTTCTTACTTTTAACTTATAACTTTTTGCTTTTTCTTTTAAATTTTTTTTTTTTTTTTTTGTTTGCAAATTCGTTCCTCTACCTTTCTTCAACTGCATTTTCCTTTTATTTTTACCACCATTTGAACTTAATACTGCTCACTTTTAATTTTTAACGATTTACTCATTTCTATAACTACTCTAAAGTTTTAAATTTAAGTTTTACCTTTTACTTTATCTTCATAACTTCTAACTTTTAAACTTTTAATTTTAACTTTTTACATTTATCTTTTACCTTTACTTTCTTCCCAGTTCGTTTCTCACTTTCCTAACTTTTCTTTTTCATTACATTTAACCTTTAAGGAAACTTAACATTTTTAATACTGCCAACTTTCACTTTTCAACTTTTTCTTGTACCCTACATTCTTTTCTTTCTTTAAATTCTTTCTCTTTCTTCTTTATTTCCCTCAAGGTTCCTACTTTATAAATTATTTATCTTTAACATATTTCCATGTACTTTAATACTACTTACCTTTAAACTTTCCATACATACTTGCTCATAATACAAAAAAATACTTTTACTTTACATACAAACTTTGGGTGGCTGCGTCCACTGTTGTGTTAAACATTTTTTAATTTTTTTTGAACTTTATAATACTCTACTGTTTTCATTTTTTATTTTTATTTTTCTGAAACTTAACTCTTTAATTACCGCAAACTTTTACTTTCAACACTTAATATTTTTAACCTTATTTTACTATTTCTTTTACTTTATTTTTCTTCCACTTCTACTTTACTCTCATCTCATTCAACTTCTTTATTAAAAATGTATAATAATATTACTTTACTTTCCTCTTACTTTAACAAATTCAGTCAACCGACAAAAACCCTATACTTTCATCTCCCAAACTGACTTTCCTTCTTTATAAACTGTTCTGTGGCTGCGACCACTACTTTTTATACAAACTTTGTTAAAATTGTGTTTTGATCTGTAAAAGAAAAAATTACTTTTTGGCTTTTTGTTCAATATAATTTTGAGTGGCTGCGTCCACTATCATTGTATTTAATTTTCGGATGCCTGTACTTTTTAATAAATTCCCCCGCGGTATTTCCAGCCTCTACCGAGGCTGTGGTCGAACTGGATAGTAGACTACTCCCTCCCCATTCAACTGAGAAGCACTTGCATGCATTCGGGGGGAAGTGGAGTAGGAGCAAAACTGTCCCTATTTTGAGATCTTCAACTTTCTTCAACAATGTCGTTTGCCTTTTTCGCCGCTCTTTTCACATACTTTAAAAACCCTGCAAAAATCGTCATAGCTGCCTTTACCTAATACCAAATAACTCGTCTCGACAAGGGCTTCAAGAGGAGACCAATTTTTGGAAATTCGAACCAGCAAAACAGAAGTTATTACAACTTGAAAATTCTCCAAACTCTTATGTTAACCCTAAGTGAAAAAATGGCTGACCTTCTTCAATCAAGACCCATCTACAGTTTTGAACTCTTCATCTACATTTCATATCTTCGCTACTAATCTTCATCCTCGAATCTACCATTTGGATTACTTCTTCTCTTCAAAATAATACAGAATTCTACATTTTACGGACCTTCCATCTTTACAAGAAGGAAAACTTGACTTTAACATTACTGACATCTATTCTGGAACTTCACAACCTGTTTCCGAGAACTTAACCTCAACAGAACATTCCATCACCTGCACCACTGGATAACCCTTGAAATTCTCTAACAGCCGATATCAAGTACGAAACTATATCTATTTTTTTCGATTTTTTATGATTTATTTTATGCTCTTTGTTTACATATTTTAATAGACTTCATCTTTCGAACGTCTCCTTTGGCATTGCTTTTGCTTAATTTTTTTCTCGCCAATGCTCCACAGCTTAACATTGTTTTAAACTATTGTAACTTTTTCTTCTCGCCAGCTCTTTAACACAGTGTATTAGCTTGCAATGTTTTTCTACTTATTAGTGCCAACTTTAACTTTTTCTGTTTAAATACCGTTCCTAAGTTTTCACTTGCTTTACAATAATCTTTTGGTTATTTATTGAAAATACTGTGTTAAGTACCATGTGACTTAGTTAGTGCTCTGTTGTTTTTACTTATTGACCTGTAAATCATTAACATTGTCAAAGTAGATTAGTTTGTTTTTTTTTTTTGCATCTTTGTCTTTCCACAGACTTATAATTTTGTAACACTACATATTTTTCTTATTGTGTGAATATTTTATTTACAGAACTACCAGACGTACACTACTTTTTATATTTGTACTCTTTTCTACTATTTTCTCCTTTGTTCATTAACTTTCTATGTAAATATGCATTTTGCTTAAGCCTAAAGTAATGTAGGTCATGTGACCATTCAAAGATCATCATTTTTGGAACCTAGCACTTCTATACTCTTCACGCAGTCCTAACTTGCCTACTTTTCTCTCTACTCGTTACTATATTTTTTAATAACTTTTTATTTTCAGTTTAAAGTGGGTCATGTGACCATTTAAAGTTCATCTTTTTCAAAGCTTATTAATGTTTTCATATTTTTAGCAATCATTTTTGCTTATTGTTTTCTCCACACGTAATATTTTTACTATTTTACAGTATCTTACCTTGTAAAATTGTTTTTTCAATTCCTACAACTACTAGAACATCAAATGGAATTACCTCAACTAAATGTCACTCTAGATAGAGTAAATTCTGAAATAATTTCTTCTAATAATTCAACTCCTTTTCCTCTTAGACCATTTTCTGGTACTTCTTCGTCTTCCAAAACTCCTTATCTCTCCCAGTTCCCTGAAATTTCAGAACTTAAAAATTCTACATTGTCAGATTCTGCAGGTCCATTTTCCAACTTTGTACACAAGAAAAGCTATCTTCCATTCGACCTAGTCACTACTGAAACTACGCTTGATGAACACTTCGACTTCTTCAATGCACTGATTATGGCAAAAGATAAAAACGGAAGAAACTTTTTCAAACAAGATCTTCAAACACAGGCAACAAAAGCACTTTCTCTCATGAAAAAGAAATTCACTGAACAAAAACAAATTTCCAGGCATGATGATGTTAACGATTCAGTAAATTCATTACACTCCAAACACTCTTCAATTTCTACCTCTGCTGACAATGCTATTATTGATAAATCTCAAGACTTGCCTTTTATCCAAATTATTGATAATTCACGCTCCTCCTCCAATAGTAAAACGGACAATTCGGCAAAACTTTCCCCAAAAAACAAAGAAGATTATAGTAATAAAACTATCCAACTTCAAAACGCAAAAGATAAAGTAGGTGAGGACTCGGAGCTTTCAGTATACACTACAATTTCCTCAGTTCACACTTCTGCACTAATTTCATCTGATGATGATGCTGCAGGTTTCACACCCAAAAACAAAGGTCTTGATGATTCTCCTTCATCCAATACAAAAGTTTCTATTGACAACACTTACCCAACAAAAGAAACTATTCTAATTTATCCTTTAAAACCTGATAATTGTTCTAATAACCTTAGAAAATTTCTCCAAGCAACTTACTTCGCACATGAAGATAATATTATAATATTACAAATCAGATTTCTGAGAAAAGGAGGACTCGCAATTGACTTACCTGATCTAGAAACAAAAAACAAACTTGTCAATAAACTAACTAGCATTCCTGCTTTCAACGATCATGCTTTTATAAAACCTA
>JAXGGA010001254.1:0-161763 GCA_038373865.1 Uloborus plumipes
GTTTCGCTCTCACAAAAATAACTTCCTTTCTTTCGTTATTTTTTAATCCCGAAGAGAACACGGCTGTTTGCTAAAAAATATTTTGAATTCCAACTTTTTTTTTCTATTCAATACAAACCAAGGAAAATAAAAAATAATGGATGAAAGATGGAAAAGTAATGAAAAAAGAGAGAAAATAAAAAAGCTTTGGAGCAGAAAAAAAAAAGCATTTCCGTTATCCTTCAGTTTTTCTCAGTTTCTCTCATATTTTACAATATTTATTCAGAATTTAACCCCCAGTAATGATTGATAAAATCACTTGCTCGAATAAAGATGACCTCTGGGCACTGTGGTGGATGAAAGGTTACTTTTGCTATTGATAAAATTCTGTTCCGATAAACTTGTTTGTCTTCAAATTTGAACATCGAGAAGTATTGTATAGAATAAAAAAAATTGCTTTACTTCGAAAGTAAAGAAATTAGAACCTCCACTAACTGAAATGATTGAGGCCGACCACCTTCGGTAAATCGAAATTTCCGGATAAAATTGGGATGCTTAAAATAGCTATTAGGAGGCCGTTAGAAATTTTAACTCTGTATTTAAAAACGCACTGCAAATTAACTTTTAATATGATGTGTTTACTAATGCAATTACAGTTATAAATAATTAATTTAACATATATTATAAGCCAGAGAGTTGACGGTAAATTTAATGACATAATGTAGTAGACTTTAATCGTTATTGTTATACCTTTTACCGGTACACCGTAGTATGCGATGTTCCGCTACATTTTTAATGTTACAATTTTGCATATTTCTTTCGGCATATATAATTTATTTCTTCATGTTCGTTTTATGTATTATAGAAAAACCTATAACGTGTTCCTACTTTGCTAGTCTTTTCGTATAATATTTAGTGTGTATTAAAACTGAAAAAATTGTCTGAAATGTATAACAAAACTATAGCTTTTAGATTAATGGAATAATCAATTACTGAGAATGTACACAAGCTTGAATTCCTATATTGAGCTTGAAACATGATCTAAACTAGCTACATCAACTAAAGGTGGCGCAATGTCTGCAGCGCCTGAAGTCGTGCATATTATACTACAGAATCAATGTTAGCAACCCGTTCTTTTACCGTATCTTCACTGTAGATGAAAAGGGGTACTGTATGATAATCGCAAGCGCAATACACGGTGACTGCATGAAAGAAGCTCGTAAGACATTTAAAGGGGCAAGTGGATAAAGGTGATATGTGACATTTTTTTTAATTTCTAGAAAGGCTTTCAAAAAACAAGATGTTCTTTTTTTTTAATGGATTTTTCTCAACGGGTAAAACGGGGTCATATTGTTAGTTAGCAACCATTTCTGTGACTAAGGGGACATGATAATGATGGACTTATCACCTTCATTCATGGTAAAAAGTGAGTTTCAAAAATTGTCACATATCACCTTTATCCACTTGCCCATTCAATTGCCCTAACCAAGCCTCTATCCACAGAAGATTCTCACCCATCTATGTTGGATTGCCAAGACCTTGGAGCATTATGAGTTCATCTAGAGGAGCCAGACCATTGAAACGAATGTGTATTGTCGTCTATTGGATGAATGCCCCAGGAATCTTCTCATAAAACAACCAGCACGTGTAAATAGGTGCCATCCTATATTCTTGCAAGATGGAACTAGTCTTCATGTCTCGATTGGTGGTCGGCAAAAGATACAAGCTTTCGATCATGAGCTTACTGCCGCAATCACCTTATTCTCCAAACTTGTCTACCACTGATTGTCTCCTGTTTAGCCAACTGAATAGGTTTGTGAGGGAAAATCAGCTTCTAAATGAGGAAGCTATGATTCAGGGAGGTCGGGGTATTATCGACCTATGTGATGCCTACTTCTGCCGCGGTATCGTTTTTATATTTAAAACTCGTTGAGAAAAGCTTTTTTTTGCTAACAGTGGGTACTGCGTCGAATAGCATGCATTACTTTAGTTTGACACATGTTTTCTCTTTGCGTTTCGATTTCGGCCTGTAATTATGGAACAATTCAATATACGCTGCTCGACATTGAAAATGCAACACCAAGAAGGAGTGGTCAGAAATTCATGCAAATTTTACCGTAGACGCACGTCCCTGAGTTATGCAAATGATATGAAATGCGCAGCTCTCCGACGCACGTGAAGTAAGATATAAGAGAATGACGTTGAAAAGTGGGCTATGTTCATGTTGGTTTTTCTGCCAGACTAATTATCGGAGAAATTTGGTTTTTGTCTCGAAGGATACGTGTGATAGGAGGAAATGCCACGCCGTCCTCAACGAAGACACTTCCAGCATATAGACGACTTTACAAGGGGTATAGTGATCGGACTGAGAAGGGGAGTTTGGTCCATACGTCAAATTGCAGCTGATACCCACATGGATGCAAGCACTGTACATCGGCTGTGTCGGAGATGGTTGGAAAGAGGAAATGTAGCCACTATGAGGGGTGCAGGTGCAGCCAGAGTGACGTCAGACCGCTTGGATCGACGGATTCACCGACAAGCTGTGGCGGACCCGCAAGTCACTTGTACTTCGATTCTGCAGCACGTGCAAGGTACCCTGGATGTTCTTGTGTCGACCAGAACCATTTCCCGTCGACTGGTTGCACGTGGCCTGCAATCACGGCGCCCGCTAAGAAGACTGCCATTGACCTCACAGCACAGACTCCAACGTTTGGAATGGTGCCGGACCAGAGCGACGTGGATGGCAGAATGGCAAACCGTAGTGTTCTCAGATGAATCCCGCTTCTGTTTGTCCAGCGATAGTCATCGCATACGTGTGTGGCGTCGACGTGGAGAAAGATCGAATCCGGCAGTAACTGTGGAAAGCCCCACAGCGCGACAACGTGGCATAATGGTTTGGGGCGCTATTGCATACAATTCCGTATCACCTCTAGTTCGTATTCGGGGCACTATGACGGCCCAACGATATGTAAATAATGTACTGCGGCCGGTGGCATTCCCCTACCTTCATTGTCTGCCAAATGCAATTTTTCAACAGGATAACACCCGGCCTCACAGTGCTCGAATCAGCCAACATGCTTTACGACGTGTACAGATGCTTTCCTGGCCACCATACTCTCCTGACTTGTCACCAATCGAACATGTGTGGGACGTGATTGGACGCCGTTTACAGAACCTATCACTGCCTCGTTCAGAGGACGAACTGTGGCAAATGGTTGAAAGGGAATAGAGTGGAATCCCTCAGGACACCATCCGCAGGCTTATTGACTCCATGCCTAGACGTGTTTCTTCGTGCATCGCTGTCCGCGGTGGTCCTACTTCTTACTGAGCCGACGCCGTCCTCGCTCTAAATTTTGCTTATTTATTTTGAAATAAATATCACTTATTGTTCCATGCTGTCTCTGTCTTCTTACCAAATTTCATCAATTTCTGACCACTCCTTCTTGGTGTTGCATTTTCAATGTCGAGCAGTGTAATTTATGTCATAATAAAGTAACATCTGAAAAATATTCTGTTACACTTTCATTACTCTTTATAAACGAAAGATCCATTGACAGCTCTCCTCGGAAGCCTCAAGACAAAAAAAATATATTTGTTAATAAGCTTCTGCAGGCAACGACTTCGGTTGTTTTTTTTTTTTTTTTTTTTTTTTAGAGTAGCAAAAGTTTTACTTTGTGGATGAAAAATCAAATTTAGACTTCTAAGTACTGTACAGAATTGAAAAAAAAATAAATAAAACAAACTTGACATTATTTCTTGCAGAAACATAGTAGGGTTGGTTCGGGTAAGTGGGCCACCCCCCTTAAAACTGAAATGCGCATATGGTTTTTGTACTTTTTTGTACTGATCATGTTATATTTCATGGCAATGATTGCTTTTGCATATATTTGGGTTTCATGGATTTTTTTTTTTTTTTTTGGATTATATAATTTATGTCAGAAAAAATTTCAAGAAAAATTTTTTTGCGAGTTCGAGCAACATTTTTCACAGAAGTGCTTCAATGTTAATTTTTACTATTTTTTCTATGTTCATCAAGTTTTTTTGTAAAGTTTAATCGAAAGTACACATTGCAATAATAATTTTATGCAAAGTATTATTAATAAGTGTTTAAGGGGAGGGTCCCACTTACCCCTTGGTTTTTCTCAGTTAGGGTAAGTGGGCCCCCTCATAATAATGATGATTTCAAAATGAAAAGCAGTTCTGATGAAGCAATTTCTAAGATGAAATGAAAGATAATGATGCAGACCTAGAAGGAATTGATTATTTAGCTCAGGGGTATCCAACCTTTTTGGAAAGCGTGTCACTTTCAGGAGAAAAAAAGCTCTGCGTGCCACTTTCAGTGTTTTCAACATACTGAAAAAAGTTTTTAACTGGGGGGAGGGGGTCGCATTATTTATGGGCGGATACAGCGATTTTTTCTCAAATGAAACTTTTTTTCTATGTAAATCTAAATAGTGGAGAAGCTAAGTATTTGAACAGCTCGTCGATTTTGAACTCTAACAAAATACGAACATTAGTTTGTAAAAAGTACACTACAGGGTCAGTAAGAGAAATTCTTTGCAGAAATACCATCATGATGAATAATATGTATTTGAAAAAATATTTTTTTTCTTCTTTGCTAATTTTTAAGAAATGCAAATTGTATGCTACCAACTATTCAAACAAGGGCAGATAGCTTCCGGTTTAAGAGGGGATCCTCTTCGGAAAAGGAGGGGCCAAAGTGCAATTCTTTTGCAAAAATGCAGGGTGTTTGGCGATTTTTTCGAAATATAAATTTTAAAATTGCAGTTTTAGCTATATTTGGTTGTTTCAGGGAGGGGTCATGGTTCCCACTTCGGATATGCAGCACTAGCATTCAAGGCATCTGTGCCAAAACTTACCTTTTTTTTTTTTTTTTTGAATTTCCTACACAGCAGGCTGAGAGGCAACTTATCTTTCACCATGTTTTTGACCATATTTTTGACCGACAATATATTAATAATAATGTTCATTATTAAATGTAGATTAATTATAAGTAGCATTAAAAAAGTTTTCTTAAAGAGTAAGTAGAGGACGAGGACTCGACTAAATCCCAAAAGCGACATTATGTTTTCGATTTTTAAAATTTTTCAAAATGTCTTCCCCGTGCCACCCTTAATACCCTGCCGTGCCACCGCGTGACGCGGGTTGGCCACCACTACCTTAGCTACAAAAATCGCAAAAGCTGGTAACTATGTATTTGGGAAACTTGCATAAAAGAAAAATTTAAAGTATTATGCAGTTCTAACTTTACAATATGATACAAATGGAAAAAAAAGCTGCTAAATTTGATAGAAAGAATAGAAATAGCTACACTTTTTATTGGTTTGATGTAAGTGGTATTAGAATTATAACTGAGGATGAAATGATAATGTCTCTCCCTTAACAAACTTCAAATAGAGGCTGCCATTAAGTGTTTCCATTTTTTCTCAATCTATATTTTTTTCTTATTTGACCAAAATTGATCTTAATCCACTCTATTATGTTTGTTCAACATTAATTTATATGTAAAGGCAAAAAATATGCCTAACGCTTTTAATGAACTTCACAGATACAATTGTTTTGTATTCTGCTTTTTAATTTTCTGTCATACACATTTAAATGTAAGTAGATATCTCGTTAATGGATACATTTACAAAAAAGTATTTCCTACTAAAATGTTACATACTTTATCAGGTAAGACATGCAAACCCCTTTTTTTAGATATGCTCACTTTAAATCTAAATAAATGAGGAGTGGCCCAATTACCCCTTCCTAGGGGGGTAAGTGGGCCACCCACGTCATTTTTTAAAGATACGATAGTTGAAAACATTTAAAGCATTTTTTTTAGGAAACATTGCTGAACTTGTGTTTATTAATAATGTCCAAGATAAAATAAGTCAACAAGTTTAAACTTTTTTTGCTTTAAAGCTGTTGTATAAGGCTTTAAAAACGAACTGTTCTAAAAAGGGGGCCCACTTACCCTAACTAACCCTGACTAATAAAATCATTTTGGTTTTTAGATTTCAGATGATCCGGAGAAGAGGCACGGAAATGAAAACATTGTATGAAGCATACGAAGTTTCTGTTGAGTTTACGAGGACTTATAAATATTACTTTCAGAATATTCATTCTAATAATGATTATTACTAATTTTATTATTACTATTACATTCAAACATATTTGAAAATCCCGAAACATCTAGGTAATTCTGCATCAATTCGAGATACTAAATTTCCACGCTTCCTAAAATGAACAAACATTTCGATGAATGAATAAATAAATGAATGAGTTAATATATAAATCAATTTGTGAATGACTGAATAAATGAATGAATGAGTTAGAAAGTGAAGACACATGTGTTAGTGAATATACGTTTGATTAAATGAATTGAATAAAATGATCGATTGAGTTATTTACTAAATAATTGAATAATGGATTAAATGTGATTGTGAACGAATAGTTGATTTGTTAGCTGATTGAATTATTCATTGAATGTCGGATCAAATTGAGCTATTGATTGAATGACTGATTGATTGATTGATTGATTAAATAAGTTGATTTAATGAATGGTTAAGGGAAATATTGATGAATTTAATCAACAACTTATCTGTGCTGATTGAATGATTAATAGACTGATTGATATATTGATAAAATTAATTGCTTTAATGAATGGTTTGGAGAAAGATTGATGAATTTAATCAACTAGTTGACTGATCGGTCTCAATTGAATGATTAATAGACTGATAGAGATAATCTGTTTCAATAATTTTAATTCCACTTTTTACTACAATATTTATGTAAAAGTAAACAACCATAAGTACAAAATGTCATTCTTTAATAACTCATCTTCAACATAATTCTTTTCCTAAGCCAGTTTTGGAATTGACATATAGAAAAATAAAGAAGCATTTTTGAATTATTTTCTCATATTAGAGTATGCACAAGAAATTTGTGCTTACTGAAACAAAGCAGTATTGTGTCGACAAGGGCAGTAAATATAGTCAGTATATGCTTTTTCTGTAACAAATACAACATAATATGTTCTGACCTACATAAATTTACATTAAAACCAACATGCAATAAATAAGTTAAAAACACATAATTTTTTAGTTACAAGAACTTTTACTACCAAAAGAAAAAAAAACGTAGAAATTACACAAAATATTCTTGCAAAATTTTATGCGTTACTCATGTCACAAAATTCAGTCTAAATACAAATTATTAGATACAATATAGATACTATAATATTTAGAAGGAAGTACAAATGCTCTTATGCGACTTAAATGATACGATGGTTGCAAGCTGTGTTGCCATTGACAACACAAAAATACATGATTCCCGTTCTCAAATGACCATACAATTTTGTATGTAAGTAAAATACATCATAAAGAGCCATTGGGGGCGATAACTCAATTTTGCTTAAAAGTGCAGATACGACTTTTGTGCTTAGCACGGCAATATAGCAAACCTCTCAAAGTCATTCAAAAGTTAAACTATCTGAACAGGAATCGTTTCAGTACAGTACGCTATCTGAGATCGAAATATATTACTCAGTACTGTACTCACAGGAATCGAAATAAGGAGCAAAAAAACTACGCACTCCGGGAACACCTTCGATTTGGTCATTTTACACAAGTGCTAATTCATAAATTATCATAATTGTCGGGTTATTTCTTTTACAGTTGCTTTATACCTTGCTATGAGTTTTATATTGTAGATAAGTTTAAAAAATTCTGCATGAAAAATTTTGAGTAATCGTCATTTTTGTGATTTTTCCTTAATTTATGAATACCAGTGTAGATTACGTCGAATCTTTTCCAAAATTGACACAGAGGTCTTTTGATACTCCAAACTTCTCATAGAGGTTTTTACATTCAGAGAACGGGGATTTCACATATGGAGGGAGGGGGGGGGTCTAGTGAAAAAACCCCTTCACTAGAAAAATCTGTAAAGCGGAATGTTTTCGCCTATTAGTAACAATGACCGAATTTTTGGAAATATCCAACGAGCTTAAAGTTTTAATTAGTCATAAAATTCCTTTTTTCTTCTCATTGACAGGAAATCTTACTTTTTTTAAAACTTCATCCTGACTGTTAAACAATGAACATGCGTCACTCGACACAAGTTTTATTTGTGAGGTAGACCGTGCAAGGAGACTTGTACTTGCAACGAGAATTAAAAAACTTGTTTTATGACATGAAAACTCTTACATGAAATATCGCATTATTTTTCTAACCCATTAAATTAATTCTGAACAAAAACGAAACACAAGAAATAAAGATAATGTTTCTCTTTTTATTATTATTATTATTTGACAGTGTTGGTAATATGACATTAAAAAGGGGTTCTACGAGGGGTGTTTAACTCCTGCACTACCGAACTTATATAACAAGCATTTTCCTTTGAATCCCTCCTGCTTAATTGACCCCTTTTATTCGAAAAGTTGTTGTAATAAGATTTCAATCAACATTTGTTTTTGTTAATTTCTCAATCACCTATAATGAAATAGAAATTAACTTGCTTGCCTGTCACCAGATGGCATCCACAAAAAAAACACGACTTTTCGACATTAAACGAATTTGAATTAAAAAGACGTTTTATTACATTTGTGTTCCAAACGTTGTTTAATTTGGCCTATCTATTCTTCATATTAAAAATAATACTGATACTACTTTTTTTATTCAGTGTTTCTATTACTTTCCAAGAATTACACTATAAATTTGCTTTCCACCAGTTCCGAGATAACCGGAACCACTATAAGTTGATAGTTGCCGAATGCCTCTTACAAATAGGGAAATCACTTTTTCATTCATTCACGTTGTCGCTTCTCCAGACAAATGTCGAGGAGCGCTGTAAAAAAGCAATCGTTCCTAAACTCAGGGACGTCATTTCAAGTTTTTCCAGGGGAGGGGAGGCAAAGGGTCCAAATACAATACAATTATGTCGGAAACATTAAAAACCACGCCCACTTATATGCAAATACATTGATTCCTCAAAGCCAGGGGGGGGCAATTGACCCCTCTGCCCCCCCCCCCTAAATAACAGGGCTGCCTAAACTGGAACGGTGTCCCTGGGGTGTCCACAAAATAGGAATTAACTGACCGGGCAACAATAGAGCGGCTCTCCAAATAAGGATTTGTCCGTCTCTTCTATCTTGGTAAAAAATTCTTTACATTAGCTTGTAGGTCGGGCGTTTAGAATTATTGGTTGGCTATTAGTAAGTGTTGCAGTATTATTTTCGGGTTAAATAGTCATTTTTCTCCTACCACATATTCATTCATGCTGAATTCGGTGTGTCTTTTGAATCTATCGATGCTTTTAAAAAATATTTATTTGAATTAATTATTCCTACAACGTGACATATTAATTTTAAAGGTAAGGATTGTGAATTATTTATTTTTATGTTTAATTGTCAGCTTTGTACAACTCGTTTATGTAAGTTATACTAATATTTAATTCGTTGGTCTGTCATTTTATATTGATTTAAATTGAGCATAATTTAAATAAGGAACTTTTTTTTTTACTGTCTGGTTATTTTCGATGAAACATCTACAGTTGCTCGCAAAAGTGAGTATACAACTCATAGCTGAAGTGAAAAAACTCTAGCTCTCAAATAAATATAAGAGAAATATTATTTTGGAGAGTGTTGCTTATAGGTTTTGATTTAAGTCATAAAGTAATGAAAAATAAACCAAATCCTTATGTATTACACCGCCAACTCGGTTATTTCGATCCACGGACTGCGGTTTCGTGCTTATTACGCACTCATCAGCGTGAAATACGAAAATAACCGAGTTGAAGGCAAAAATCCTCTTATAGAGCAAAGAGAGCCAAAAAAAAAAAAAACTGGTAGCTAATGTGAAATTAGAATATCAACGAGCGGCCGTACTTGGTACCGTAAATTTTAAAGCAGAGCTCGAGTATAAAGCAATGAGTAATAGGGTGGGCCGAAAAAACACTTTTTTTTATTTCGAATTTGTAATAGCGCGGAAAAGTTGCGAATTACGAAGACAAAAAGAAGGAAAAAAAATTTTTCGAAATCGGTTGATATCTTCCGATCGCGCATAAGGCCTAAAATTTGACAAAAAATGAAAAAACTTGATTTTCGCGATTTTTTTTTTAATTTTTGAATTGGATGTTTTCGAAATGTAATAGTGCGGAAAAGTAGCTAATTGTAAAGACAAAAAGAAGGAAAAAAAAATTATCGAAATCAATTGATATCTTCGGATCGCGCATAAGGCCTAAAATTTGACAAAATATGAAAAAAACTTCATTTTTGCGATTTTTTTGAAAAAATTTTGAATGAAATGTTTTCATAATTTTTTCGCGCGTAAAAGTTTATAATTATGAAGACAAAAAGAGGGATAAAAAGGAGGAAAAAAATTATCTAAATCGATTAATATCTTCCGGTCGTGCCTAGGGCCTAAACTTAGACAAAATATGAGAAAACATCATTTTTGCGATTTTTTATTTAATTTTTTGAATTAGATGTTTTCGTAATGCAATAGTTTGTAACGTTTACTAATATAGCCTTAAAACATTGTGCTTTAATTTTGTTTTGGTCAGTTAATATCTTCCGGTTGCGCATTAACCCCAAAATTACCCTAAATAATATATTAAAAAAGGTACATTTTTACGCGTTTTTGGTTTTTGATGAATAATTTTTAGTGAAACAACCGTAGTATTTTTTGAGACAGACTGACAATAATATAGAAAAACAAACTACCACAGGTTCAGTCGATATTATTCAGTTACGAAAACCCTTAGAATCTCTCATGCGTAGACGTCGGGCAGCAATCCAGGCAACGTCGCTCGCCCGGCAACGGGTCTCTTCCACTCCATCGCCGCCTTCCTACGACCATGTCAGCTGTCTGCCTATATTGTTTTTTCAGTCTGCGCTTCTATGTAGTAATTGCAGTGTACTATTAGTATTTAGTTCAATCTTGCTGTTTTGATTTTGAAAATCTTGTAGTCTTCTGTAATGATGTAGTTTCCTGCTGTGTGTGGACTCTGTGATTTAACAAAAAGTAATGTAATAACAAGACAAATACTCTAACAACAAGACAAATATTTGGCTGCCCCACTTTTGGCACTCCAAAGAACTGCCATCAAACTAACTGCCTACTGGCGAAGACACCATTATTAATTTCTAGTGCCAAATTTAACCTTCCTTGAGTACGGCATCTAATGATGTCCTTGCCAGTGGACGGCTTGTTTGATGGTAGTTCTTTTGGAGTACCAAAAGTGGGGCAGCCAAATATTTGTCTTGTTATTAGAGTATTCGTCTTGTTATTTGGCTCGGCAATTGTATAACTTTTTCGTTAAATCACCGAGTTCACACAGAGCAGAAAACTACATCATTACAGAAGATTTAAAGGATTTCAAAATGAAAACAGCTAGATTGAACTAAATAATAGTACTCTGCGATTACTACATAGAAACGCAGACTTAAAAACCAATATAGGCAGACAACTGACGTGGTCCTTGGAAGGCGGCGATGGAGTGGAAGAGAGCCGTTGCCGGGCGAGCGACGTTGCCGATCGTTGCCGTTGGATTGCTGCCCGACGTCTACGCATGAGAGTTTCTAAGGCTTTTCGTAACTGAATAATATCGACTGAACCTGTGGTAGTTTGTTTTTCTATCTTATTGTCAGTCTGTCTCAAAAAATACTACGGTTGTTTCACAAAAATTAATCATCAAAAACCAAAAACGCGTAAAAATGTAACTTTTTTAAAATTATTATTTTGGGTAATTTTGGGGTTAATGTGCAATCGGAAGATATTAACTGACCAAAACAAAATCAAAGCACAATGTTTTAAGGCTATATTAGTAAACGTTACAAACTATTGCATTACGAAAACATCTAATTCAAAAAATTAAATAAAAAATCGCAAAAATGATGTTTGTTCATATTTTGTCTAAGTTTAGGCCCTAGGCACGACCGGAAGATATTAATCGATTTCGATAATTTTTTTCCTCCTTTTTATCCCTTTTTTTGTCTTCATAATTATAAACTTTTCCGCGCGAAAAAATTATGAAAACATTTCATTCAAAATTTTTTCAAAAAAATCGCAAAAATGAAGTTTTTTTCATATTTTGTCAAATTTTAGGCCTTATGCGCGATCTGAAGATATCAATGGATTTCGATAATTTTTTTTTCCTTCTTTTTGTCTTTACAATTAGCTACTTTTCCGCACTATTACATTTCGAAAACATCCAATTCAAAAATTTAAAAAAAAATCGCGAAAATCAAGTTTTTTTCATTTTTTGTCAAATTTTAGGCCTTATGCGCGATCGGAAGATATCAACCGATTTCGATAATTTTTTTTTCCTTCTTTTTGTCTTCGTAATTCGCAACTTTTCCGCGCTATTACAAATTCGAAATAAAAAAAAGTGTTTTTTCGGCCCACCCTAATGAGTAACCGGTAACCGCCCCTAAGTAAGGGCTAAGGCAGGAACATGCAATACACTGCCAACTCGGTTATTTCGATCCATGGACTGTAGTTTCATGCTTATTACATTCTTCAGCATGGAATACGAAAGTAATCGGGTTGGAGGCAAACATCCTCTTTTAGGATTTTTGCTGTTCCAGGCACAGGGAAATACTCTAAAAAAGCCAATAACAGGACGACTGCCCATTTTGACGGATAGAGAAAGGCGAGTTATTGTTGGAAATGTGAAAAAAAAAAAAGAAAATCCGAAGATAAGTGCACCAAAATTGACAACTGATGTGAAAAACAATTTTGTTAAGTCATGCAATCCTGAATCAATTTGCTGTGTGTTACGGAAGGCAGGATACCATGGTCATAGTGGAAATATACGAAGAAAACCATTTGTTAGCGAAGGGAATCGCCAAAAGAGAATAGATTTTACAAAAAAAAAATGTAAAGCAGGACGCAAATTTTCGGAATTCCGTGATTTTTTCTGATGAAAGTAAATTCAACACCTACGGGTCAGATGGACACTGAAAAGTTTAGAAGAAAGCAAATGCAGCTCTACAACCAAAGAACATGAGAGGAACTGTAAATACGGTGGTGGTTCGATTATAGTTTGGGTTGCATGGCAGCAACTGGAGTAGGAAATTTAGTTACAATTAACAGAATATTGAATCAATATAGCTACTTAAGGCCCGGTTTCCTAGGTGTGAAATCGTCGATCTCTGGCGAGGCGACAGACGCCGCCGCCTTCTGCGCATGCGAAAGAGCCGCAGAGTGACGTCGCTTCATGCCACGCTCCAATCAAACTGGTTCTGATTCCAGCGTGCGTCGCGCGTCGCGCCCGGCGTCAGCGACGATTCTAGGAAACCGGGCCTTTACATTCCGAGTCGCCGATTTCTTGACGCTCGTCAGAAGATGGAGCGAAGCCGTCTAGATGAAGTAACGAAAATAAATATATTTCCATGTTGTTTTTTGGTCTCCTTAAGAATGAGTAGAACTGAACAACGCTCCTATTTCGGGTGTTAAACTTACTTATTTACAGGCCCGTGCTTTCCCACCGGGACCCCGGGGCGTATCCCGGTGCGCCCTCCTTTACGGTGCTCCTTTCTTTTTTTTTTTATTCGACAAGTGAACATTTTTATAAAAATCGCGCAGATAACTAGTTTACTTTAAACCAGTTTGAAAGAAAATAACCTCAATTAATAAAAGTGTAAATATATATCCACAAAAAAAAAGAACATTAGCATTCGATCAATGAGGTACAAAAGCTTGCACATGCACGCAGCATATAGGCTTACGATAAGTACTATCAGCTCAAAAGAAAGGGTCAAAAACTTGGGAACTTTGGGGAGAAAGCAGTAAATTACCCTCTATGCAGTTGCGTACATAGCACCCCCGCAGTCCCGGCTGGGCGGGAAGGGGCGCATGAGGTTTGAGGGCACACGATCCAGGAAAAAAGCCCTGTGATTTATTTTTTGTAGTTTATTAAGGGGGTGGGGGACGAACTTACAAATCTTGCAGGAAAGGGGCGCACCTAAGTCTATGTACGCTACTGCTTCTATGTTTCAGATTGATGTTAACATATAGTTCATTATGTGCTAAAAGACCATCTCCAGTCTCCTGGCTTCCTCCTTGCGTATTTTGAGAGAACTAGCAGTAGACCGGGTTTTTAAAAATGTTCTAGGGAAAATATAAAAAGGGGAAAAGGACATAGGTTGGTTACTCAGATAGTTTTGAAAGCTTTCATGGCAGAAATGGGTTAGCTAAAGTGGCGCCCCAGTCAGCAACTTCCTAAGAGATGACGCCTCCAGGGGCGCCCCAATGAATAGTCACGGAAGGTCGCTGCAACCGCCCGAAAACATTCCTTATTCGACAAATTTTGTCTGATTGCTCGGCGAATTGGAAGACATAATTGTCTACTGCAACTTTAAAATGCCCAAATGCCCCTTTTCATCAGATGTACTTATGTGCGCATCATTACCTAATTTTGTCATTCGGCAACATTTGAGTTCTATCAGTAAGTAACCGCCCCTAAGCAAGGGCTAAGTCAGAAACATGCAATACATCGCCAGCTTGCATGTTTCTGCATTAGCCCTTGCTTAGGGGTGGTTACTTACTGCTTTATACCCGAGCCTTGCCTCAAAATTTTCGAGTTGTACCATACCAAGTGCAGTCGCTCGCTGGCAATCTAATTTTCACATTAGCTACCAGTTTTTCTTGGCTTTCTTTGCTTTATAAGAGGATTTTTGCCTCCAGCTCGTTTAATTCCTATATACCATGCTGATGAGAGTTGGAATAAACGAGCTGGTGGTATATTGCATATTTGAGTTCTATTCGGCAAATTCATAATTCCCGCTCTTCCAGCAATCTCCCAATTATCTCCCGCAGGCCCAGCTGGGCGGGAGGGGGCGGGCGCATGAGGTTTGAGGGCACACGATCCAGGAAAATCGCCCTATGATTTATTTTTTATAGTTTAATAAGGGGGTGTCGGACGAATTGTCTGAAAATTTTCGAAATTAAAGGTCGAAAAGCGCGATTCCAGACCCATGTGTTTTTACATATAATTATGTTGCTGTATAAAAGGAGGGGGAAGTATGAACCCTTATCGCCCCATTCTTGAGAACGTCACAGCTCAGGGCCGTATCCAGATGGAGCTGAAGCCCCCCCCCCCCCGAAACCCGAAATGTTTTGCGATGTAAAACCGAAAAAAAATTCTCTCTTTTGTTTTAATTTTACATGGTAAAAAAAAAAGAATGAAGCAGTTTTTCTTCTTAATTTTGTAACTACTTGTTCACTGAAGTTTTTCTACTATTTTTTTTAAAAAAAAGTTTGATTATTCATATTCTCTTTAGCTGTAAACATACTTGAAAACAAGACTCTTATTAGCACTTCCTCTCTCTTTCCCAAATTAATGCAAGCTACTTGACAGTTTGGTCGGCGGGCACCCTCCTCTATAAAACTTACACCACTCCAAATTCTACCCCACTACGGGCCGAGGCCCTACCGATTAGACTGAGATTGCTTCTTGGCAGCCCTTATGTAAGGCTATTATAACTTATGTAAATTAACAGAATAAAAGCCAATTTTAGCAAGATAATAAAAAAAAGCACACAAAAACAATACCAGTTTACTAATTGTGTAACGTCATCGTAAACTCTCAGAAAAGTTTATCCATAGACCCACTTTACCCCACCTCAAAAAAGTCTCATAATTAATAGTATTATAAACTTTATTTTCATGTCTTTATGCAGGGCTGATCCTTAGATGTTATACTACAAGTCTATACCAAAATTAATAGCATTTGTCAATGAGTAATTATTCTAGAGGAAAGTTCGTAAACACCTAACTCTTACATATCACATTCGATGAGCATAAAAAAATGCTTTGTAAGTATTTAATTTGCTTAGAGTGTTGTAAAACTAACATAAAAGTATTTGTTATCATCTCATTGAATGTCTTGAAAAAAGAATCCACAAAATATTTTAATTTTAATCAGAAAAGAGAAAACTGGGGTTTTTCAACAAAGCCCCACTTTCCCCCACTTGACCCCACGTCTAGTTATTACTGCTTGTCCACTAAAACGACGTCATATGTTACGTATGTTACTACCCTTTGATATGACGTCACTGATGCTCCTGGATTTAACTGCCTCAAAAAATAAACAGCTCTACAGCAACGAGGGTAATAAGGAGACTTTCTGTCTGCTATAACAGTTGGGATCCGCAGAAATACGCTGGTTAGAAAATTGTTTCGCTTTGTTGTTTACTGCTTTACTTTGCTGCCAGCTATAACATTAAAAATTAATAGTTATGATTTTAAATAGAGAGGTAAAGCCGAGTATATCAAATTCGAGAGCCAATGAGAATGCTTCTACTTTCTCAAGATTTAGTGGTATATTCTTATTTTAGACTCTTGCACTCTTGGAGTTGTCTAAATGTATTTAGTATGATGGGCGTTTTTCAGTACACAATTTAAAATGCAGTGTTCGGCTTCTGTCATATTTTATGCAATTCGTATGTTGTAATGCTACCAAATGTGTTGAATAAGTGGCCTTGAACTTTATTATTGTTAGGAATGGTACCGAAATTACACGTTTATTCGTAGCAGCTTTAGTTCATGGTGAATATATTAAATTGTTGATTTGAATCGTTTACTTTAGAAATCAGTCCGGAGCCAAGCTGTGAAATTCCAAAAAGTCGTGTTTGCAGTGGTATTAAAATTCTTCGGTATGGATCAGAAAATTTTAAACTGAAAGTGACGCATTTAGGTCCATTTCTTTAAGTAAAAAAAAAAGTTAAAAGCAGTGTTGAATACTTAAATTAGATGCATAAAAGTTTTCCTGAAATTAGATATTTTGGCTTTGATTGTGTTCTGAAATAAACGAATTAATGCAGTTTATTATTTTTTTGCAGTTAACTTTTGTAAGAATGTGACCAGATAATCTCAATTAGCTTATCTAAAGGTTTTCTCTTTTATCATTGTGTAACAAAATTTGCTTACTATCATAGGGTATCCATTCTCATTTCTATCATGTGTCAGTTCATGCAGCACTATAAAAAAATGACGCATGTTAGTTATTTCCGCATAAATTCGAATATTGTCCTACAAAATCCAAACTTTAATAATTGCAAAATTTTCATCATCTTGCAAATTTATTTCTTTTCAAAAACATATGCGTATACGAACAGTGGCATAGCTAGCAAGGGTGTCACCGGGCGTTCATTCGTGGTGTCAATTGAAAAATACATAAAAAATTCACGGACCGACCGCAAAAAAAGGGCTCTCTAATGAGAAGACCAATTTGAGACCCTGAGCATGATAGTGAAATAATGGAAGGAAAAAGAAGTTATTAATGGATTTTAAATTATACACATAAAAGAAATCATGGAAAATAAATAAATACTTATTAATTCCTGCTTAATAACACACACACACACAAATATTTGAGTTAATTAAAGTCATATCTTTTCTGCCTTACCTTACTGAAAAGACTGGAGGTTTAGATTGAGTTTTCTACTACACCTTTACTATAACATAAACTTGTTGCCCTGCTGGGAATTTTCACTTTTTTCAACCCATTAACAAAGAAACACTTACTAAAAAGATCAAAATTCCAAATGTTTCAACAGAATCTGAACCTAATCAAGTAGTCAACATATAAAAAGGAAAAATATGACTTCAGTTCTTTTTGCCATGGAAGGCAGCCGATGTTATTATCTGAACAAATAATAAAACAAAGAGGAAGAAAATGTTTTTTTTTGGTCTTGTGTGTGTTTAGAAAATTTGTGATAAGGTAAATTAACTATAAGATGTATTGGGAGTTCAGTATTTATACTTTTCAAATAGTCTTAAAATGCATTTTATGTATTTATACTTTCAAATCAAAGACTCTTAAGGAGACATTTCGGGTGTTGACTCCCAGGGGCGTCACACCCGGTACAAATGCTATCGTGTAGTCACTGCGTTTGACAGATTGAATCAGTGGGGCGCCCTTAACTAAAATTTGTGTGTGGGGGGGGGGGGGGCAGAAATTCTGAATTTGACGAATGGAACTCCAAATTTTGCCAAATGAAGAAAAGATGCTACTTAAGTTCAAATAACAAAAGGGAACATAGTTGTATTCCAGAACAGTTAGAAGAACTGGTGTATTAACCTCAGTCGAAATAAATTATGCATTTAACCATTCATTCTGACAAAGACAAAAGTTTTTTTCTCCAAAAATACTAGTATTCTTCAGAGATCGAGAAATTTCTTGTGATAGTTTGGTTATTGTATTCTGTGAGAGAAAAATGTAAACTTCAGATTTCAAGGTAGAGGGATTAGATTAGTGAAAGTACCTTTAAATCGTCCACTGCAGAGGTGTATTTTTATTGCTCGCAAATGAACTACTGCTGCAATTTTGTTTTCAAAATCGTGATGGTGCGACCAATGCTCTAAATTTATTATCAAGACCTATCAAGAAAGTCATACAAAAGCTACAAAGTCACCTGATAATTCGCTGGTAGAAATAGGTTGAAAGTGTAAATATCATAAATACTTATCAGTACTTATAATGAATTTTTCTACCTCGGACGAAAAAAAGCCGTCTTCACAAACTGGTGAAGACGGCAATTATTGGAAGAATTTCAATCTTGTGCGGCTCTTATAATAGTTTGGGATCATTTGGTCACCGAGTCATATATTTTAAAGAGATGCCTTAGTTGCAATAGACAAATTCACCTCTGCAAAGCATCATTTAGATATACAGTAAAAGCTTGACTATCCGCAACACTCAGGAAACACCAAATTCCGGATAGCGAATTTTCCGGATAGTTGAGCGTGAGTAAATTCTGGTTCATTTTTTCACCTTAGCTAATGTGAAGATGCTTTAAAATAGAGTATTTTATAGGGAATCTTGAAAACTAGGATCGATCCTTCCTGTTTTCCCTTCAATTTCTAAAATATGTCAATTTTTTACCAATTTTCGAAAAAGTACGAATTTTCTGGAAAATTTTAAACAATATTTATGTTTCCTACATAAATAACGCAAATACCGTACAGAATCGCCTGTAAGTCGAGAAATTTAGGCCAAAAAATGAAGCTGAAATGTAGTGGGTCGACTTATACCAGTTGAAGAATTTTTGAAAAATTTTCCTGGGCAATTCTTGGAAAAAAAACACTCAAAATTGTGCACATTTTTCTGATTTTAGTTCAACTCTTTTAAGCAAACACTAAACAAGTAAATACTTGCACAAATGCACATTCTGCTTTAATTTTGCATGGTCTGACCGTAAAATAAAGACTAAATAACTGCTGAAAAAGACTGATGACCCGAAAATGTAGGAATTGCTGTGCTCCCCAATTTCCAATAGTGGTTGTGAATGAATGCGCATTTCTTTAAAAAAGAATGCAGTATAGATACAGCCCGAAATTGTATTGATATTAATTCAAAATTAAAACAAGAGGTAGCAAAACCCATGTCAACATTATAGGCATGATTGACTTATACACGAGTATGTACGACAATTGTCTTTAACTCAAGCAATTTAGTGATCAAACCAAATTTAAAGTCGGAAAATCAACTTTTCTTGTTGAATTTAAAAATTGAGTCTTTGACGAAATTTTCTGGTTACTTGAATGCCGGTTACGTGAGCTTTTACTGCACTTCTAGTAAGAAATCCCTCCGACTTTAAATACAGTGATACATTTATTCCATTATGGCCTGCAATAATTAATCTTTCCTAAGAAATGTCTCTATTTCTGAGTAATGGTCGCATTTTGGAGAAAATAACGTTAGCTTTGATAGATTGAACAGTAATATTTCTAATTTATTTTCAGTGAAGCATCTGTGCCAGTTCTTCTAAAATTGTACTGGGATAAAACTATTTTCCCTTTTTTTATTTTAACTCAAGTAGCATCTTTGCGCTCATCGAAATATAAACTTCCTAGAGGTTCTCGAAAGCCACAAAAATCACTCGCACTAATGTGCAAAAATATTAACGTCTAAAGCTCTCCCCTGGCTCTAGAAAAGGAAACAGTTAATTCGCTTATTTCAAAGCTGAGGTTTCTGCTTCACTTAGTAGGTGGCTTGCAATTTTGTTAGTATATTCCTACAAATACAAACCTCTTCTGGTAATTTTTTGGCCGAATATGGACAACTATTTTGAAAGTTTGAGCATATCTTACTTTTTCAAAAAAATTACTTCAAATTATTATTTTTAAATCTTTAATAATGTTTAGAACTCCTAAACTCTTGATGATACAAAATTGTGCTTTAAATGCAACTGGTACTTTTTTTTTAAGAAAAAGCAAATTAAATACTCGGCGGCCGAATAACCGAAATTCAGCCTAGATTGTGGCAGAATATACGGTATTCGGCTAAATCACTATTTGTTGCATCCCTAAAATTCATGAGTGATGAAAGTTCAACTTCTAGTGGATCTCCGCTCTTGCTCTGCACTGATAACGAGAGCTGATGAATTGGCTAAACAATTTTGCAAAACTGAAACTACCCTCCTTTGCTCTGCCAGCACAGCCAAATTATTTCAATCATTGTTATGGCTTCAAGTACTTTTATTACTAATTCCCAGGCTTTGGATACTGTGGAAAAGTGTGATGTTGTAGTCTTCTCCACAACCCTGTTCATAAGGATCTTGGTTTTTCTGTAAATTTCAGAATAATCAGTGAACATCACTACCTCCAAAGCCACCTCCTCTGTGCAGGCATCACTGACATACCCCACCACTCCCTCCCTCTGATTTTCGGGAAAGACGATGAACTTTTTACGTTTCACAGAGTGTGCGTATTTTGCCAACTCTTTTTCCTCTTTTCCATCATTTGACCTAAGTTAAAAATAAACCGTCGTCAGTAAACATTTGACTCCTAGATTTCCAACCCTATCTGCTAACTTTGACGCCTAAAATTTTGGTTCTCATTGAAGCTTTTTTTCCCAACTCATTGTCATTAAGACTCGTTATTGGGGCTGAAGGATAAATTTCTTAGAACAATTTTCAAATGCAATCTTGTTTAAAAAAAAATCATTTCCTTTGTATAGTTTACAAGTATGCTATTGGCAGTGTGCAGCATATGACAATGCATATCAGCAGTGTGCTTAATATAAAATAAAATTTGCATACATGTATTTGATTCTTTAAAACAGCATCTAGGTTATTTGTTTTGACGCCTAGAAACTTATTCTTGGCATCTTCATGACGCTTAGATTTAATTTCTTATTTCTAACTCTGCATTTGACTGTTATTTTTCAAAGGCTATTTTCAGTATGGGCTTCAAGAAGGGGCTTCATGTCTATCCAAGCCATTCTATGATATAAAAGACGAACAAAAAAATGAAGAAAACTTAAACTGGTGTGACTAAATATTTTATCATGTCCATTGCTGTAGTAGTAAGGGATACTCAGTTATGATTAAATCAAGTTTTTGAACTTGCATGTTCGTGTCATGCATCTCATTTTTGAAATGTTTGTGGAATCATTTTATTCAAAAAGGTTGAGAATTAAATTTATTTATAAATCATAATTTAAATGGTATTTTATGTTACATTAATTATTACTGTTTTATATTTCAGATGAACCAGAAACTTGAAAGTGCAGTTCTAGGAGCATGGACATTCTTTGCCTCTGCCCATGCTATTGATGTTTGTGGATTAAATGGTTTGCCCCTTACGCCAAACTCAATCAGAATTCTAGGACAGTTCCAGAAATTAAAAACCTTATCACATAGTGGTTTATGTGCTTATTTAGATGCAAAACGTGGGAAACATGGTATGTTTTCACATAATTGTTACTAATGTTTCAATTTTTCCTTAATTGGGAAGATAAGAATAACACTTTTATATATGTTATCTTTCTAGAACGAGTGATGATTGTTAGTGAATATTTTTTAACTGGATTGCATGAAGACGTTAATAGATTACATGCCAGAAGGTAAGTTATGTTTCATTTGTAAATTTAAGAACAATACAGCATATTAATTTGAACTTCTTATTTCTTTTTCACATATTTAGTAGGTTTGTGTTTGTTTTTTCTTACGAGATTTTTTTATTACCTCTGTAAATTATTTATTACAAAATTTTAACTAATTATGAAGAATTTGTCTGCAGTAATGTTGAAAATGTGAAGGTTAACAATGGTTTGTTACCAATATAAATAAAATAAATCCTTCTTTAAGATATTTAATGTGCATGAAAAGTAACTTAGCTATATAAATTTTTCATATCATGAATCTCTAGCAATGTAAAAACACAATAATTGAAAAATGTGTTTTAGAATTATGCTTTTATATTCAAATAGTTGACTCATGTTTGGAAGATAGAAAAAGATCTGATTATTATTGTTCTTTTAAACTGATTTTAGAATCCTAATTTTTACTATGACTCATTTTTAACCCCTGACGTAACAAGGAAAGGAGTTAAGTTTGATGTGTGTATCTATCTGTCAATCTGTCTGTGGCACCGTACAGACTAAACGGATGGACCGATTTTAAAATATTTTTTTTCAAAGGTAGAGTGATCCAGAGTGTTCTTAGCTAGGTTGCGTCTTCGGATGATAGTAATTAACAAAGATATTAATTAAAAACCTTCAAAATGTTTTTTGCAATTTTTGAAGTGGAAAGATACTGGAAAATTTAAAACAATAGTACCAAAAGAAATTAAAAAAGTGTCTGTGTTTGATAAGGTGTGGTTGGAACTGCCATGTAAAACAGAACTCAAATTATAACATTTTTTAGCAAATGTAGCTAAGGCTTAAATCTACTGGATTGGAAACTGATGTAATTGTTTCCTGACAAGGATAAAAAACTCAATGATTTAAAATGTTGATGTGTTGGCAGTTTCTATTTGTTAACCATTAAAATACTTGTTATTGAATTTAGTATAAGGATTTTAAATTTGAATAATATTCTGCTTTTACGGCTAGCAAATTTAACTAACAAGGATAACACTGGGGAACAGTCAACTTGCGGCATTCTAACTTAAGGTTTAATTCTTTATCAGACAAGTGTGCTGAATACTAGAAAATTATTAGATTGGTCAAATTGGCTCTAGTTTGTGAGATAAAGACTATTAGCAATTTCACTGAAAAAATCGAAATAAAAATACCAATATGTATTGAAAAAATATTTTTATCAAGATCCTTTGCAACAATTAAAACACAATTATTATTAAAACACAAATTACAGAAAACTTTTTCTGTAAGATTTTCTGTGATGGTATTGCTCAGGAAAATCTCTTATTAAAGTACGACAGTACTCTGCCGTCATGAGGCGATCCCATCGAGCTTGGCAACTTTCTACCATTATTCTGATGTTCTGGTAGAACTGTTCTCCTTGTTCCACAATGTAATCGCCCAGATTATCCCAAAATCTGTCCAAAATGCTGTGCAAAAAATGCAATTTAATGCTCATACTAGCTCCTAATGTGTAAAAATTTTGAAGCATTTTAGCTACCAATTCTGAATAGTCTGGTGCTTCATGATACCTCAAAAAATGTTTTACTACTAAAACAAAACTTAGCCATGCTCCAGATTAAATTTGTGTCAAATGGTTTACAAATAGTATCTTTAATAAGAGTATTGATTTGCGGTCTATCGAAGATGCCTGCTTCTAATTTTTCCATGCTCAGGGCTGGAAATGTTTTACACACATATATATTAAAACAGTCACCTGTATTATCCAGGGCTTTGATGAAATGTTTAATCACCCCAAGCTTGATGTGAAGTGGTGGAAAAAGACGATTCTCTTGGCTCGGTTCTTGAATCACGCTTGCTTTTTCTACTCCCATATTTTTTCTGAAAGGCCAGATTTTTGTAATCCAATGTTGTTTTTTTGCGACTATCCTATAGACATATGAAACAGAGATATTTTGTATACTTACCTTGCTGGTTTAATAAAAAATTCACCCTCTTCACGTGGGGGGTTAACACAACGTTTTAGTAATGAACTCATATTTTCAAAAACAAAAAGCATTTTTAAACGCACAGTAAGACACAAACTGATATTTTCAAGGTCTAATACCTAATTCCTAAAATTGTTATACCTATATGCGAGAAAAAATAATAAAATTTAGAGGGAATAATCGAATTAATAGATCTGTAGGAGGGAAGTTTAAATTTTTTCATTGATATTTTGTGTTTCGTTTATCTCAAGAACCAGAATCAATCAAAAAAAAGTAAATGTATACTGTGTATGTCTAATGCAAGTTTTACAAAAACCATTAACAAATTAAGTACCGCAGATTTTTCAATTTTTTTTTGTTTGGCAGTGTTATCTTTCCTTTTCCGTGTTTGCCCTGTGTACTCACATCGACAAGAAAGCCAGATAAAAGTCAGAAAGTGATCGTTTTCCATTCTAAATCTTTGATTAACTATAATGATTGACATGAGAAGTTTAAAATAATAATAATGCAAAGATCTCCTATTATATAAAAAATATCCATTATATTATAAAATATTTTTCTACTGATTTAGTTTTCCCGAGTTCATATAAAAAGGAATTTTGTGAGATCATCTAATAATTTGATAGTTAAAGTTAAATTTATGTCTGCAATCAGGCTCTGATGCATGTCGATGATGTTAACCTGTGCTCATTTTCAGAATGCATTTGTAAGAATTAGTTTAATAACAGCTCTCTTCCTTGTTTTTATCCTTTTTTCTCAAATGACATTGTTCCCAGAGAGAAAAGGTACAGCACTTTACAGTAGTATTTCTGTTATAGTTCCTTTACCATTCATTTTGTTCTTTTGTGCTTTGAACCTAGTCCCTTTAAGCTTTGTGAGCAACTTCAAAAATTTGTCCTGTATGACAAAAATATTTTATGATTTGTTCGTTATTTGTCATTCTAAAATTAACTTTACAATATGACAAATATTTACTGCTTTACATCTTTTTAGTCTTTTGCACGCTTTAGAAGTTAGGGACTGTTTGTTTTTTTGGCCAATCCTTCAAATGTGAATTCAGACTTGTAAACTCCAAAATAATTCATAAATTCGGCGCTTTAGTGTCAGTAATCCATTCACATTGTGAATTTTTTTTGGGGATATTATCGTAGTTCGGAGTTGGGTTCCAACATATGCTTATACCAAGATTTTGGGGATGAGTTTTTAACTAGCTATTCAGAATCATTTGAAAGAAGCAGGACATTGTATATTTTAACAAAATACCTGATTGTAGATAGGTGAAGGTATCCTACGTAATTTTGCCTGTCAAAATCAGTACATACTATCCAACTTATTCATAAATGATTTTATTGCATAATTTACTAGCTTTCATCCCTACAATAGTACATGTAAGAAAAAGTAAATTTTCAGATATTAAAATTTTGAGTTTGGACTGGGATTAACCCTGAATTATAAATTGTTGACATGTAATTGGTGTAAAACTGCAGCTAAGAAGTCTGATACTAAGATAAGACATAATTACTACCTCATACCTTGAAATCATGATGTTTTTATTATGTATTGTTCAATTTTTTTGTTATTTTCACTGCTTTCTTTTCAGCGTGGACAATTTTAGAAAACTTGCCTTTGAAATCACAAATGCCTTATCTTACCTTCATTTAAAGGGCATCACTCATCGTTGTTTGTCTCCTCAAAATATCCGTTTGAATTCTGAGGTATGGCAATGGCTTAATTTATTAAGGAGTAAAAACATTTACTTTTGAGCAGACCAATTAAATGAGTAGGATGTTATCAAAGGGCAATTCCATTGTAACAGACTAACAATCACAAAAGAGGAAAATGGCCTTGCTGCTTAAAAAAAAACCTTTATTTAAATTGTGCTTATACATGTAACAGAGTAGCAAATTATAATTGTTTTGATGTACCATTATATTTATTTCTGTTATGTACAAAATAACTTTGATAATTCTTTATCTAAACAATATATTTAATGCAAAAGGGGTGTAGTTCATTCACAAAAGTTGTTTAGTTTGGTATAGTAAAATGTAAAAACAATTTTCATGCATAACAGACTAGCAGCTGATCATACATATATGCATTTTTAAATTTCCTCCATGATAATACAGAACACACATATCCTATGTACAATAGGGTTTAGCAAAGTTTTTCCTTTGAATTTCAAATCGGCCAGTTTGAGAAAAGTTGTCTACTAGAATTGAAGAATTACATGTAGAATTTTAAGTTGGTCAGATAAAATCTTAATGCGCTACATGGCGGTTTATTTTGCAAATTGAGCCCAATAATGCATTTTTTCTTCTTATGAGCACATAAATTTTTAATACCTTTTTCAATCAGCCAGAGTAAAAAAAGTTAACGATTGGGGTGAAATTCTATGACGTAAAATTAAAACTAGTCTAATAAAACCTTTATGCCCCACATGTTGGTCAAAATTTGCATATTTTGCTCCAAAATAGTACTTTTTCGTCATGAATGAAAAATGTAGCTTAACTTTCAATATTGATCCTGAGTAGAGAAGTTGACTCTTACAATCAAAACAATTCAATAAAATCCTGTTATGTAAGGAGCTTGTGAGAAGTTGGGATACAATTTTACTTAGAAGTAATTTACTAGTGAATAAAGTAATTTACTAGTGAGTTTATAGCTCAAAATAAACTTTTCGAATCTCTGAATTCCGGGGGGGGGGGGGGGGGGGGGGATATATGTTCCAATTTGCAACCATGTCCAAGACATCTAGAAGTGCTCAACAAGCCTTGTCTATTTTTTAATAATAGACAGGGACCAAATTTTCTATGCAGTAATTTACTTGTTAAAAAATATGAATTTTTCGGACTTCTGAATTGTGGGGAGGTGGGTTTATCTTCTTATATTCCTCCTGGATACGGAAGTGCATCACAAAAAAATTATTGCCGATTATTTAATAAGATGATCCATTCATTTAAACTTCTATTAAAAAAAAACAATTAACAAATGTTAATAATAAAAAAGGTTCTACCAAAAAAAGCTAATGCTTAGTAGAACAAATTTAGATGTGGATTATATGAAAATCAGTTTTGCTCTAAAATACTTCCTTTCTTCCCAAAAATGCAATTAAAGAAACCCTTAAAAATTTGCAAATTAATTTAAAATAATACATCAATAAATTAATACAAATGTTTTTTTAAATAAAAACTTCATAATCACCCCAGAAAAACAGATCAAAAAAGTTGTAATGATTCCTCAAGTTAGTCTTATTTCGGTTGATTCTGCGGAAATAAGACAGATTTGAGGAATCTTTTCCGAATGAATCAAAGAGTTACACAAATCCTTTCAAGCTTCAAGCCAAATCATCGATTTGAGGAGTTACGAGATAGAAGGCAAATTGCGAGTCTTTTGGCTAATCCGCTAAGTGAATGAATCAGCAACTTACAATTGGCAATTTGCCAAAACCCTGCCCTTCCTTTTTCGAGAATTGTGACTTATCTGAATAGGTTCTTTTAAAAATTCATGAGCTGAGCTCATCTCTAGCAAGTAGGATTAAGCAAGAATTTCCTTATTTTTATTGTAAAATACTTTAAGGTGCTTTGTTGACACTCTAATCTTAGCGTAAATTTTAAAATTTATGCTGCTTTGAGGCTAATGACTCAGATTTGGTTTGATTAATTTATTATAATATTAATTAAATAAGCACTCAGATTGGGTTCGATTATGAAAAGTCAGAAAGGCTCCATTATATTCAGTTATCTGTGTTCTATCTTTCTTTCTAATATTAATATGCTTATTGAAAATAAGTGTTGAAGTGACTGTACTATAATTCTGTACTAGCCGAAGTAGATATATTTAGAATACATTGATTACTAGATTGTGAAATAGCTGTGAAAAACTCATACTCTGTTTAATTGTACATTTGAAAACAACAAACGGGGGGAAATGTATTAATTTCTTTATTTTTTTAAGGCTGTGTTCCTCATGCTACATTTTAAATTAATGTCAAGTAAATATAAAAGATTCCTATCTTCTGAAAAGTGAACTTTCTTTTTAGGGCCACGTAAAACTTTCAAATTATGGATTGTATTACATGACCGAAGGAGGCTCCACTGTATCATTTCCCATTGGGTACATATCCTTTTATTAGTATTCATAAATGAATTATTGTAATTGAAATGTTCATATGCAGCATATAAAAGAGGATTTTGCAGAAAAGAAATCTTGCCCAGATGTGTTGAAAACCCCTTGCCCTGGAAAGAAGAACTAGTTTGATGTGTTATAGATGTTTTTGAACTGAGCTCTACTGTAATAAAAATATTTTTAAACTTTTCATAGTTGAGAAAATTCAACTTGAGATAAGTTATGATAGCATTTAAAAATGTCTCATACAACGTATTTGTCAGGTCATAGCGTCTATGTGTATAATTTTAAGTAGGAGATTCTCAATTTTGGAATTTAGACCAATGCAAGCATTTTAAATGCATTTATATACTTTTCTTTACAAGAAAGTTCTGTTTAAGACTAAAGTGTATCAAAAAATTGTCAGTATTTATGTCTAGAGATGGACTTAAGCTTTCTTTGTGGGTGCCCATGTGTCATATTGTTAAAATAACACGATTGAGCTAATTACATAATTTTTAAGCATGCCCAACTTGTAATAAGGTACTTGGTTTATGAATTCAGTCACTATTTTAATTTTATCTTGAGAACCTATGCCATAACTTTTGGGCAAAGCTTACTTGTTGTATAACTTCAATATCTCGAATATTACTTTTTGTCTCTTGGAAATAATTAGACTCACAGGCATTTTCTCAAAATAGTGAAGATTATTGGAATGCAGCTGATCATTTGCTTTCTTAAAAGCTATTTTATTCCTTCCAATTTTTTCAAGAGTTAAATAAAAACTTATTTAATAACTAAACAAATTACCAAAATAATTCCAATATGATGTTATATTATTTTTCATTATTTCTTAGTGACTTGCTAATTTGTTAAAAAATGAAAATTGTTTCATCTTCTATTCTAATCAGAAACTTAAAAAAAACTTTCAAATATCGTCACACCCAGCAACAATGATTTTGTCACACCTCTGTGACACCAAAATTTCCCCACAAAATAAAAATTTCATCAAATTTAAATATGTTATTCTTATTCAGACTTGCAAACATTAGACTTTTGGAAAGTTTCATGTTTTTCAATAAAATAATTCTTTTGCTATGGTAATTTAAACACTTTTTTGTGACGGTTTTAACAGTGAGACTTTATAACTTTATTTGGATTAGAAATCATGTTAAATAATTTGTTTTGGAACATTAAGTGTTCCCAAAATAAAGACTAATGCCCCAAATGATAATATATACATATAAAGTAAAAATGTTGCTGCTTTTAATATTATTCCCAGATAAATGTTAATACTGTGTTTTTCCTAGTTAAAAGTTTTTTATATTACCTTGGCTTAAAAAAAATAATAAAGGGATAATTTTTGTAAAATTCAATTTATAATTTCATAAACCTCATATCATTGCCTGTAATTTGATATATTGTAACAATTAAACAATTTTAAAATTTCTACCCTTGTGTCACTTTTTTATGGAATTCCCGAAAGTTACGTTTTTTAAGCGTGATGTTTTATTTCATAAGGTTATTCAAAACTGATTTGAAAAATGAATTGATGAGTATTCTTTAAATTTTTTAATACTTCATTATTTTTAGCATTTTTGTTTTGATTTTGGATGATAAATTTAATGAATTATTAATTAATCACATTTGATTTATGAACCAAAATAAATAAAAAGTCAAAAAAAAAAATTGCATTCAAGAAATTTATCATTTTTTTCAAATTCAACTATCAATGTGTCTAAAATGAAGTAGTTTTGTATGTGTTTGACAAAAATACACATTTTATTTTTCTTAAAAATTAACACTTTTCTAGAGAATTGCTCATATCCATAATCCCTCCCGGTTTTTAAAATTTTATTTAATAACTATGCCTTTAAATCAATACTTTTACAATTAGACATTTCAGTTTTGAAAATTTATTTTCATTTGAACATTGTTGAATGTATAGTTTATATTATCTTAATGTTTCAAAAACATTTTGTTTTTGTTATAGTTAAATTGTTATAAAAATAATCCTAATTTTTTCCTTCCTGTCAGAACACCAAAATATTTAGCTCCTGAGATCATTTCATCTGGTCCATTTGATAGTAAATCTTCTCCCAAAAGTGATATTTGGTCTATGGGAATTATTTTGCTAGAAGTCATCACTGTAAGTTCATTAAATATGTTTTTATTAAATTTTCAAACATGTACTATTGAAATTTATATCTTACATTCCATGTTTTTCAAAAAGTCATTAAGTATATGATCTTTTCCCTCATGTTGATTTATTTTTTTATGTTAAATTTTCATATACAATAGAGTCTCAAAAATCTGAGGTAATTGGAGCTAACGCTGCCTTGGATTACTGAACACTCTGTTTATCAGAAAATCTGAGCAGCAGAACCCAAAGTAGTATCCATCATTTCCTAGAAGCGGTTTGACCACTGACCTGCTTCTAGCAATCTTGTATTTTAGCCATCATTTTATATTTTTAAATACAGTGACTGCCACTTATATGAATCATGTTTGTTTTAAGCAGTTTTGATACAATAAGGTGGCTGGCTGATTCATTAAAGTAAAAATGTGTGAGTATTTTTTTTTCAGTGCAGAATTTGAGAGAACTTTCTTTAATTTTAGATCAGCAAATTAAAATATCATTAGAAGTATGCTAAGCTCTCAAAATTTTAATTCTTTGATTATTAAAGGAATTTTATCATAAAACAGTATAAAAAGCAACTACAAAATTCAAATTCGAACTTATATGCTCCAAAAAATGTATCTGCTATTGATTGCTAAAATAAGTAGTAATTAATTTAGATACTCTTTTTATTTTAAAATATTATAAAACCACCTATAGTTCTCAGAATTCACACCTAGTTACTTCAAAGTTAATGCTACCAGTGACAGCACAGAAGTTCAATGGTCACCATGTCTGTCTCTGTCTAATTTTGTTTAACTTTCATTCATTTTGTTTAACTTTCCCGAGAAAACTCACCAAAAGTACAGCACCGTGCCTCTTCCCTCTTTTTGCTATTTACAAAAAGGGAAAAAAAAAATTATTTGAAGAAAGCAGAGAAAAAGTGCTGATGCACTTAGTGCTTGTTGGAAATGGTAGTCACACTAGCTTGATTCATTGTTTTTGATTCAAATATTTGGCAGTTTTATACGTTTAAATATGATTTTGATCTGTTTTCAGGGATTTGATTCATTAAAGCTACTGATTCAATAACCTGGCACTCACTGTACTGCTTATTAAATTAAGACTGTTTTAAGAGCTGTCAAATCACTGCCTTTTCTTGCTCCCCATTTTCTCTTATCACACAGTTTTTGTATTGCATTTAGTATGACAGTTGATTCAATAGAGCGTATTTAAAAGTGATAACTAGCAACAGGCTCTGGGCCCAGCTAGGTTGGTCCTAATCATTTTATCAATCCCTAGGTGAGGATCAACAGCCTTCTCGGAACTATCCACAGTATTGCAAGTAACTGATGCTTTCAGTAAACTATTCCAAATGCCTAAACCCCTGTTGAAGTATTTTTCTTGATTTCAAGATTAGCTTGCCAATTTAGAAAGCTTTAAACAATGACTCCTGGGTTTTGTCATCTGTGCTGAAATTTTTCCATGAATATTTTTCAGTTTGATATACATAAGTAACTGAGTCATATTCTTTCATACTCTCCTCCACTCAACACTATACTTATGAAGCATTCTAAGCCTGTCATCATAATTTAAATTTAAAAGTCTATTTGCTACCCTTGTGGCTCTCGTTCGAACGTTTTCCAATAAACTAATTTCTTTCCTAAAGTAAAGTGATAAAAAAAAAATAAAACTTCTGAATAACTGAACAGCACGTCCTAAATGAAGTCTTACCAAGCTTCTGTTCATAGATGACAGAATTTCCTTAGGATTTTGTGTAATATACCAGTTGATTAGGCCCTACATTCTGTTGACTTTTTTTAACCAACAAAGAATAAAAGAAAGAAAAAAATCATGTAATTATTATGAATTGTGTAAAATTTTCTTGGTACATATTTTAATGTAGGAAAAAATTTCTAAAAATGCAAGAAAAGAAATGTTTTTTCAAACTTTAATGATGTGTGCATACTTTTGTTCAAATGTTCCTTAAAAATATATCTTGTGTCAAAAATAAAGTTTTTTTGTGCATGATATCTTTGATACATTATTTTTTAGGGCGCTGAATTGTTCAAGAATTTATCACTAGAAGATACATTTCGGAAAGTACTCTCAGTTTTAAAATTAAGTAAGTTACGTTGTACCTTTGTAATAACTGCATTTAAAACATAAATAAGTGAATAAATACAAAATAAATAAATTGAAGTAAATAAATGAAACATGAATCTTTCTTATAATGGTATAAATTTAAAAATATTTTTCTATGTTGTCTTTTGCTAGTATTTTTAGTTAACTATTTAAAAATAAAATTATCATTCCACTTTTAGTAGTTTCTTGTACTGTGCAGCAATCCCTCCCCTCCAAACTGCTTTTGATACCATTCTTACTCATTTTTATGTAAAATGAGCCCCTGAATACAAATATGATCCCCGATATTCTCTCATCAGCCCTCACTTTTTGGAAGTAGAGCCACTAGTTGTTCTTAGTTTTCAACAGTTTCAGTGCCATTATTTTTACTTAGAGGAGAATAGAGCATTATATTAACTTATTCTTCTTCTGAAATATTAGAGAAGTGAAAAGCTCAAAAGCATGAACACTTATACTAAGTTGGGAGATTCATTGGGGTATTTTTTCGTAAAGAATTTAAAAATCATCTAAAATAATCTTTTTTTTTTCTAGAGGCTTGTTTAAAAAAAAAAAAATCTGTTAAAAGCGGAGTATCAAATTCACTCCAATAAGCTCCATGTACGAAAGTTTATGGACACCCCCATTGTTTAACACCATATCGAGAACTGGTAGACAGTAGGAGCTGTGCATTAGGGTGGAGCGAAAAACAAAAATTTTGGAGTTTTATTCTGTAATACCTGGCAAAAGCTGTGCATGCGTAAGTACAATACACATGTAAAATATTACCAATTTTGAACAACTCCTTTAAGGTCCTACCGGGGCTTGAATTTCTCTAAAAATACGAAAAAATGTCAATTTTCTAAAATTTTTTGGAAAACATAAATAATCACCATTTTTGTTCTAATACCATTAAAATGCTTCCTTTTAACACTCTTTTCATGTATCTTCAAAATAATTTGCATTCTATTCAGTACTAAGTTTGTACACAAACTCTAAAGTTCCGTGAAATTAACCAAAAATTGACTTTTTTTACCATTTTTTTGCACATAGCGACAATTCTTCTTGTGTAATCCAGATACCATTTTTTTGCAATGAATGGGGAAAATGCAGCTTTTAGTTGTAAATTCAATTATATTTCATTATGTTAACAGCCCAGAACGCACCACAAAGAGGTAGCTGCATTTCGGGTGTCATTCTGCCTTTCCCATCCACCCAGTCACGTTGTTTACATATTTTCAACACATTTATACAGATGCAATTACTATCTGATGTTAAATAGGTTTCTCCTCAAATTTTGAAGTTTGACTCATGACTCAGTTTTTACATTGACGATTGCGAGCATAAAGTTTTTCATTTAAATTCATATCTTGTCTCTTCCTTCAATAGCAATCTGCCGTCTCAGTAACCAGTTTTGAACCCTTAAAACAGTCGGAGTGTAGAAGAGGTATACTTATTAAATCACTGATAAAGTACAACTTGTTTTTGAAAAGTTGTCTTATTAATGTTGCAAGAACTCGGTGGAAGATACGGAAGCTTTAAAAGCGGATAAAAGTACTTGATGAACATTGTCAATGTAATACAGAAAGAAAAAAGTGACCATGATCTCACTATCAGAAATTGGAGACCTTTCAGTCAATAACTTTCATTAATTCGAGCTATCAGAGTTATAAAGCTGTTGAGTTTCTAATGAGATAAATATGCTCGTCAGTTATATCATTAAAAAATATGCTTCTGTATAGTTCAAGAAATTAGAAATTTAAAAAAAAGGAAAGAAAATTTCCGTGAAACATGGAGCTGTAATCATATTAGAAATTACACATTCTATAAAAGTTTAAAACTATAAGAATAAATTGACTGGTCAAAGCGTGTTTACTTTCCTCCCATTAATGATGTCAATTAAAAAAATCTCATAATTTGAACTTTCTAAACTTAATATTGGTCATAAAAGTTTTCATTTAGTTATCAAAGTGTTTCCTTTTGTTGTGTGCCTTTCTGTAACCCAACTCCTTTACAGTTTGACTATCGTCAACTGCCATGGCCAATTACAAGTTCTGAAAATTAACAAAGCAGGCATTTCTTCGAGTCAGCGGATCCACGAAGAAGAGAAGATCATCAATTGAATGAATTATAGATTGCATAACTTTCATTATACATACAATTCCATGTTTAACGGAAATTTTCTTTCTTTTTTTAAAGTTTCTAATTTCTTGAACCATTATATTATTTAAAGATATAACTGAAGAGTATCTTCATCTCATTAGAAATTCCTCTTGAAAATTAACAGATTCATAACTATGTTAGCTCGAATTTACGAACGCTAATGACTGAAAAGTCTCTGATTTTTGATAGTGAGATCAAGGTCACATTTTCTTTCTGTATTACATTGACAATGTCCATCAAGTACTTTTACTCGTTTTTCAAATCCATTTTTAAAGCTTCGATATCTTCCACCGAGTTCTTGCAACGTTAATAAGTTGACTTTTCAAAAACAAGTTGCACTTTATCAGTGATTCAATAAGTATACCTCTTTTACACTCCGACTGTTTTAAGGGTATAAAACTGGTTAGTGAGACGGTAGATTGCTATTGAAGGAAAAGACAAGATATGAATTTAAATGAAAAACTCTATGCTTGCAATTATCAATGCCAAAACTGAGTCATAAGTCTAACTTCAAACTTTGATTCAAAAGGAGAAACCTGTTTAACATTAGAAAGAAATTGCATCCATATAAATGTGTTGAAAATATGTAAACAACGTGGCTGGATAGATGGGAAATGCAGAATGACACCCGAAATGCAGCTACCTCCTTGTGGTGCGTTCTGGGCTGTTAACATAACGAAATATAATTGAATTTACAACTAAAAGCTGCATTTTCCCCATTCATTGCAAAAAAATGGCATCTGGATTACAAAAGAAGAATTGTCGCTATGTGCAAAAAATGGTAAAAAAAGTCAATTTTTGGTTAATTTCACGGAACTTTACAGTTTGTGTACAAACTTAATACTGAATAGAATGTAAATAATTTTGAAGATGCATGAAAAGAGTTAAAATGAAGCATTTTAATGGTATTAGAACAAAAATGGTGATTATTTATATTTTCCAAAAAATTTTAGAAAATAGACATTTTTTCTTATTTTTAGAGAAATTCAAGCCCTGGTAGGACCCTAAAAGAGTTGTTCAAACTTGATAATATTTTACATGTGTATTGTACTTACGCATGCACAGCTTTTGCCGGGTATTACAGAAAAAAATTCCAAAATTTTTGTTTTTCGCTCCACCCTACTGTGCATCCATAGGAATAAAAATATACATTAATGCTAAATTATAAGCATAATTAACTTCATTTTCAAACTTAATTGTATATACAACACTGATCTTACTGAAGATCTGCAGTGTTGCAACATGCAGCGTATCCAATTTTTTTTAGAATTTTTTTTTTATAGAATGAAACTTTTTTTGGACATGGGGCCTATAGTAGTGAGCCTGACGCTTTGGTTTTACCCTCCAAATTGAGTGGATAAATTGTAAAACAATGCACTAGCAAAAAAAAAAAAAAAAAGAAAGTTTTTATGATTTAAAAATATTTTTAGAAGAGTATCCCCATGAGCTCCCAATGTGCTTTTGTACTTATTCATGCTTTTTGTACTTTTCACCTCTCTAAGCTCCTTAGAGGAATGTTAATGGTTGATATAAAGCCTCTCCTCTCTAATTAAAAACAAAGGCTATGAAACCGTCGTAAGCTAAAGAAAGTGGGGTAAAGGGAACCATTTCCAAAAAGGAGAGAGGTGATGAAAGAAATAGTGGTCATATTTTGATTCAAGGGATTATTTAACGTAAAAACCAGCAATAAGGTACCTGATGCATTTTGAAGTTGCGTTTTTTTTTTTTTTTGCCATGCCGTGTTATTTCAACCAATAAAGGTTCTAACATCCCTCCCCCCAAACTTTCTGTAGGTGTAAGAAAAGCTTTTTAATTTTAATCATCCTTTACTTAATTGAACTTCAATTAGTAGGATGTAAAAGTTTAGTTCATAACATTTCATAAGCTTTTATTTTTGATGCTATATTTTCAATTACAATATTTTTCTTTCATATATAAAAAGTATTTTATGCTTTTCATAGTGTTTCAGTACATCCATGCTTGGATTGAAAACTTTCCTTTATAGACCTATTTGTTACGCTGTTTCAGTATTGATCTTATTGAATCTATTTTATAAAGTATTTATGATGTTCCCAATTTCATACACAACTTTTGCTGTATTTTTACTGTGAGCTGAAATGGTACAAATATTAGTATAAAGTTAGAAACTTTATTTAAATGTTTTCCAATACACAGGAAGAAAACATGTTGAGCCTCTGTTTTCATTCAGTGCTAGCAAATAATACATAAGTTTAAAATTTAGCCATAAAAAATTTTTGCCTGCAATGTAAAATAATAGGCCAAGTACATGACATTAAAAGTTTTGTTAAAGTGTAACTTCAGCCTCTTAATAAATAAAACAAGGCATGGAGTAACAATGTAAGCATCTTTAAAATAAAGCCCTAAGCCAGGGCTTAGACAGAAACATGCAATGCACCACCGATTCGTTTGTTCCATCCATGGACTGCTATCCATGGTAGTGCATGGATGGAATAAACAAGTAGGTGGCGTATTGCATCTTTAAAATGTTAAATAAACCCTTCAATAAATGTGCTTAGCCATTTAACTACATTGATAGTACCATTGGAATGTAAAGTTTTAAGCATGGACATGCAAACTTGATGTTGATGCAAACATTATTTTTTATTTTCCCACCAAGACAGAAAGTAAACACATCATCATGAGCTAATGAACCCTTATTCTACAGTTTAGGTAACTCTTTTATTAACGTAGCTATCAATTTTTGTATAATTTATAATTTAGAGCTTGATCATATATATACCCAGTATTATTGTTTCAGAAACTGGTACAGAAGTTGTAGAATTCTTTGCACAAAGTCACAATGTCCTAGAAGAGTATGCCGTAAGTATTTTTTTCTGTATTTTGAAAGTAATTAGCTGAAATGCTATATGCTTCAAGTTAAGGATATGTACATACAGATATACACTGGTGTACAAAAATTAAGCACATGGCAGTTTTCTCAATGTTACATTGTACAAAAGCTTTCTAAACAAATGAAAATTATACCATAAGATTTCCAAAATGTTAGAACCTGGGCAACTTCAGCAAGATTTCCCAAAAAAGATATCAAATGTGCAAAAATAAACTTTATTGCAAAAGTAGCATAGACCATAATGTGATGGAAGGTCAAAACATTCATGAGGCAGGTATTCATCAAGTAGCATCTAGCCTTTAGTAAAGGATATGAGTTCCCCTAACTGCTGTGTTGATTTTAAATCATATGCTGATGCTGAATTTGATGTTGTCAATCAGTTGGTGACATATTGCTTTTCATTCCTCTTGTAGAGCAAATCTCAGCCCCAAAACTATTGCTGGCAGTAAATTACCTGCTGCCAAGCCCTCCTTAGAAAGTTCCTTACATGCTCGACAGGATTTTTATCTTAAGAATTGTCAGGCAATCTTTGATACATTGAAGAGTTGATACTACCTATTCCATTTTTGAACGGAAAGCATGCTTGTTTCTTAGTAGGTCTGTCCATTTTAAACTCCAGGAACAGTTCATAAATGAACCCACCGTTAGAACATCTGGTCCCCCTAGTGCAAACCTTCACTGCCCTGTTAGGCATATCATAAAAAAAATCTACAAACAATTTTTAATGCAGTTGTGATAGAAAAAGTAAGTTCTATTACTTTTAAAACATTCTAGACTTTTAAGTATTGTCTTCAAGAACCAAACTAAAGGCATTTGCCAACACTTCAGAATGTCAGTTTGTGATGATGTCACAAAGTAACATTGCATTAAAATCCTAATGATACAACTGCGACTGAGGTCTCTTAGTATTTGTTTTGCAATATCACAGTTCAATCGTAGAAGCCTTAATGTGTGACACATTGCAGGTGCATTTTTTGTTTGTTCACCCAAGAGGGGTTTATTTTATTTTTCAGCTTCACAACATATTGAATTAATTAGTTGGTCATTAACAGTGGTTTCAAAAACTTTTATATCCATCTACTAACTTTAAAGCAAATTCAAATTTTCAATTGTTCTCACAATTGGAACTCTTTCTGTAAGTAATATAGTACAACTCAAAACTGCCAAGAACAAACTGTTGAGTGAATACAAGAAATACCTTTATGCGATTGATGTGAAGTTTTAATTCAACGTTAAAGAAGCACAAATATACAGGTATACTGCAAACACGTGTTTCGGGGCTACAAGGAACCCCTTTTTTATTGCAAGTGTGAGCTTTAGGATGAAGAATCATTCGATAAAAGCCCAAATGCTTTTATCGAATGATTCTTCATCCTAAAGCTCACACTTCCTTGCATTGAAAAAGGGGTTCCTTGTAGCCCCGAAACACATGTTTGCAGTATACCTGTATATTTATGCTTCTTTAAAGTTGGATTAAAACTTCACAAACTGTTGAGTAATATATGTTATACTAAAACTCTATATCAATTTTTTTGAGCCGGCATTTTAAATTCTCTATTAACATCCTTTTCTCTTTATTAAACTTTTGCTTTGACATGCTCGGTTCAAGCCTGCTTACATCATGTTTAAGAAATATAATTATATCTGATTAAAATTTTATTTGATTGAATTAAAATTTTTTGTTATGAGTATTATTTTTAACATATTGCATGCTTTTATAATAACTAGAATGTAGACAAGCTTTCAATTTTCTCACAGCACTATGTTTTTAAATATATTTGAACTGTAAGATTAATGCAAATTTTAAAGAGACTTCTAATATTGTGTCTCTAAAATCAATTATCAGTAAGCTAGTGTTTTGGCTGATGCATTTTAAGTATACAATTCATTTCTTTAGAAACATTTTCACACTAATTTTACTGGAAATATATTTTCAGAGTGCTCCAGAGGATGTGCAACTGTTTATTGCAGAATGCTTAAACATTGTGCCTAAATCTAGGTATGTTGAATTTCATTTTGAATAGTTATTTAATTTTTGATGATTTTTTGATATTGATATAATATACACTGAAGAGCCAAATTAACTGGTACAGGCATGCGTATGCAATTAAAGAGATCTAGAACCAATCAGAGTATGAAGAAGCGGTCGGCAATGCATATATGAGATAATCAGTGTCAGGCACACTTGTTAGATCGATTACTGCTGCTACAATAGCGGGTTATCAAGAATTAATTGAGTTTGAACGTGGTAGTATAGTCAGAGATGGGACATAGCATTTTCGAGGTAGTGATGAAATTTCGATTTTCATGAACGGCAATTTCAGGAGTGTACAGTAAATATTGGAAATTGAGTAAAACATCGAATTTACAACATCTCTGTAACGGGGAAAAGATAATGGTAGAACGGGACTAACGACGACTGACAAAAATCATTAAATGTGACAGACGTGCAACTCTTCGCAAATTGCTGCAAGTTTCAATGCTGGTCCATCAACCCAGCATTGACCATTTAACGAAACATCATTGATATGGGCTTTCGGAGCCAAAGGCTCACTCGTGTGCCCTTGATTACTGCACAACACAAAGCCTTACGCCTAGCCTGGACCCGTCAACACCAATATTAGGCTGTTTCTGACTGGAAGCACGTTGCCTGGTCTGACAAGTCTTATTTCCAGTTCTATCGAGCTGGTTTACGTGTACGTGTATGCATACAACCATGCCAACAATGGACTATTCAAGCTGCTAGAGGTTTTGTGATGGTATGGGGCGAGTGCAGTTGGTGTGATATGGGACCCCTGATATCTCGAGATACAACTCTGACAGGTATGTAATTCTCCTGTCTGATCACCACCCATTCTTGTCCATTGTGCATTTTGACAGACTTGGGGTATACCAGCAGGACAATGCGACACCCCACACGTCCAGAATAGCTACAGAGTGGCTCCAACAGCACTCTTCTGACTTAAGACACCTCAGCTGGCTACGAAAATCCCAACACGAACATTATGGAGCATATCTAGGATGCCTTGTAACGTGCTGTTCAGAAGAGATCTCCACCACCTCGCACTCTAATGAATTTATGGGCGGCTATGCAGGATTCATGGTACAGTGCATTTCCAATGGATCCCCTCGCATGTTGGAGTAGAAGGGAACGAAAAGGCGGATTTCTTGGCCAAGTCGGCGTCAGAGGAGGGAGTTAACCCAGGAGGAACGCTCACATCTAGTGAGATTACATCCCTGGCAAGGATTGAATTCAATCGGCTCATGAAAATCCCTCCTAGCCATTCCTGGTACTTTGCCAAAAGACCAGGTGAGACTTTCAACATTACTCCAAGACCATATCAAACTGCCTTTTCCCGCATTCTGAGTGGGCACACGAGGGTACTCACCTTTCAGCAGGGGAAAAAGACTTTTCCAAATTGTCCTTGGTGTTGCGCCGACGTGGCTTCCCCCGGACATATCTTGACCTGTTTGAATTTTACAAAAGACGAAGTCCTTAGGGACCCTATACTTTTTTTAGATGTTTTAGAAATTTTTGGTTTTATGGGGGTTGTCTAGCCCAGCTAGACAACCTGAGATAAGTAAGAAGAAGAAGAAGAAGTTAAATCCAGCATTAGTTCAGACATTAGTTGAGACCATGCCACGTCATGTTGTGGCACTTTTGCGTGCTCTTGAGGTCCCTACACGATATTAGGTAGATGTGCCAGTTTTTATGGCTCTTCATTGTAGTACTGATTGAAACTTAAGAATACAAACCTTTTAGTTTAATCAGTCTAGCGCTCAAAAATATGTAATTATTTTGGATAGAATGTTTTTCTTAAAATCTTACCATACACACACAAAAAATTCATATAAAATAAATCTCCTTTTGTGTATGTGTTATGCATACTGTTGGCCAAAAAATAAAAGGTTTAGAGTAAATAAAAGATTTTCTTACTGTTTAGTGCTTATTTTACTTGAATTTATGCCCAATGAAATTCTAACACCTTTTAGAGGATAAAACTCTTTTTAAATTTAATCATTTTCATAGAGAATTAGACATTAAGTTTTTGAATGATAAGTGACAAGAGTAGTGATCACAGAAACAAATTTCAAATTAATATTAAATTTTATTAAAAAAACGAAATTATTTTTAAGTGAAAAAAAATGGTATGCAAAATAGGAATTTTTTGATGTATTTCATAGCTTTTCAAAAATTTTTATTGTGTTTAACATTTGTTTGCTAACACTTTCCTTTTTGTATTTTCCTGTTTTTTTCTTTTTTACTTTGTTTTAAAGAAATTAGAAAAAACAAATAAGTATTTTCATTACTTTAAAATTTCCCGATTTAACAAAGTTTTTCTAATCAAAGAAGATGATTCTAAAATTAAATATCTCTTAGTTTGAATCATCAAGAACTTCTCTTCCTATCTGTGATTTAAAAAATATTTTGTAAAGAAAATTTGTATTAATTAGTTTGCTGAGACATGTCTGAAACACAACTCCTTTAATTTATGTTTGAAACTATTTTACTTGTAGACCAGAAGCAAAACAGTTATTATTACATCCATTGTTCAAAGATTTGTGTTATGCTGAAAATACTCCAGCTGCACCATTTTTCTTGTCCACGCAGCTAAGATGCACTGAAGTAAAAAAAATGAATCGAAATGGGATAGTTGGTTAGTACTTTTTCTTGTGTTGTCAAATTTTTCTTTTTAAGAGTTTCACTTTTATATTGAGCAAAAAGTAATATTGTGTATTTTTTCTGGAAGGAACTGCTCATCCCAAATTGCAAATAACATTATAGTTAGGTAAAGAATGCCTACAGTGTTAAAGAAAGTTATTAGTATTAAAATTAGCTTAAATTATAAAGATTTCTAAATTTTTCTTAAAGTATGTCAGTACCTGGGGACCGAGCACACACGGTTAAAAAAAAAAGAGGTTTGTAAACTCATGTTTTTTTCTTAAATGCAAAGTACTTATTTAGATCAACTTAAAAAGCATTTTCAAACCTTTGGTTGCAATTACGCATTTAAAACAGTCGTAATTCGTTTTAAAAAACACAATCCTTTTTTTTTCCATGCTCATCGCAAAATCACACCCAATTTCATTTCATTTGGAGCGGAAGGCCCGGAATAGGTTGATGAGAATGGATGCCGAGTCCCTGTTTTCCAGTACGCATTTGGTTCCAGTTGGTTTTGACTTTCACTTTACTTCACACTCCAAGGTTCCCCCCGTACATACCACAACTCGTGGTTTAACCGGGATGGGACCCTAAAGAGTACTCTGTTCATTTTTGAACCAGGCCCAAGGGCCGAGCAAACCCTTGGCCCAGGATCCCCCTGAGGTATCGTTTCACTTGGAGGATTTTATGACCACGAACATTTTTAATGTCCCCCAGCCACTATTAATGAAGACGGTGGATCTTCGATCGGCTCGGCTCCCTCTATATGATCGGCCCGGGACCCTCCGGTTACGAGTCCGACGACTAACCGATCGGACTACCGCCGCCCACACCCAATTCTAACTTTATTTTGATCGATCTCTTTTAAATTAAAAAAAACAATAGTAATTCTAACGTGTCGCCAAAACTCGTTAGCCAAATACCATAAAAATTTTTATTTGCGCTGATGTGATTAAATACGAAATCCCTTGTTGTAATAAAACGTGGTTGATATGAAACAGTAACAATAAGAGTAATCATAAAGAAAATGGCGAAAGAAAGCTCGTCAAACTTTTAATGAAAGTACGAAAAACGGGGTTTTTTGTGAAAACTTGCGTTTTTACAGAAAAAACGCCGATGTAGCTGAACTCAAAAACCAAAACTTAATCTAAATGCAAAATTTTATCAAAATCGTTAGAGCCGTTTTCGAGATCCGAAAAATAAATAAATATATAAATATACAAGAATTGCTCATTTAAAGGTATTAGATAAGCCAATAAATAGTTTTCAATATGAATAAATGAATTTTAAATAGACTGATCACCAGAAATAGTAAAACTTATTCAATAATGAAAACATGGATACGATTTTAGAAAGGATACATTTCTTTATAAATATTTTTAAAAAATGACTTGTTTTAACCATGAAACATTAGTTGTTCTAAAATGCATGCAGAAGTGTCAAAATAGTGATTTTACATCAGTACTCCGCAGCAGAAGCACAAAACTGCAACATGCATCACATATTTTTGAGAAAGTCTGCTGAAGTTTTGTACTGTTTTTATATTTTTTTAAATTTGCTATTTAGAGGCTTGGTGTTCTGGTGCTTAATTTTTCTTTTATTATTTTAATTTTTCAATTTACACTACTGTACTGTTACATTATATATGTGTATATGAGAGAGAGACCGTAGTTTTACTTACTATACTTGGTTTTTTAAAAATGGTTTTAGTTCTGTTTATAAAATAACTGTTATGTTAAATCTAATATATATTTTTAATGAAGCTGTAATTTATATTTGTTTTAATTTTTAGTTGATCACTTAGCAAACAGACCATTTCATGAAGTGTATTATCTATGGCAATTAGCTGGTGGTGATCTGGAAGCTGAGCTGCGAAGGCAAGAACTCATTAAGGCCAAACCCCCTGTTGTTACTATATCCAAGTAATACATAGTTGAATTTTTAAGTAATGCATCACATTTATCTCTTTTTTTTTATTTCTTGGAACTTATTATTTATTTTTTTTCTCAATAAAAAAAATATATATACAGTAGAGTCCAGGTTATATGCCCTTTGGTTATCTGCCATTCTGGGTTATTTGCCTTACCAGCAACATTTAGATTTTTTAAAAATTAATGCAGCAAAAATTGTTGCTGAATGTCTGCAGGCATCAACGAGTGTATGTATCAGCCTATCTTGCAGGAATCAGTTAGTGGACATGTCTGCCAAAAGCTTGCTCAAGTCAATGAGTGCATGTAATTTCTTACTAATATTTCTTTGACTTATTAAATATCCCTAATGTCCTTAAATTGATCATTTAAATTAAATCAATGGCAGTAATTGGTTCATAAATTTATTTTAGTATGTTTTATTTCTTCTTTAAATATAGCCTTCCCTTTTTGCTGCCAATTTAGCATTACGGAACGATCAACACATACAGTAACATTTAAACAATAGTTGCATAATATTAAACCAATAAACTATGTTACTACTTTTTGTTTAAATAAGATTGATAGTCTGTTAAAAGCTGGGTTGAAGGTTTTCTGTCTTTTGATGGATATTTGTTTTTAAAAAACTTTAAAACGGAAAAAAAAAAAAAACAGAATGAGATCAGTTAAAATGTAATAAATAATCAGTGAATGAGTGAAATCTGGAAAAGTCTGAGACAAAGTTGCTTGTTATTTGATTTGTATCTTACAGTTATATTAGAAAGCTACTATACTCATTATCTAGCTAGGAAAATTTAATTACTCTTAAATAAAGTAAGATAATTATTAAGTCATAATTCCTAAACATTACTTTGTAATGTTTAGGAATTTTATCTTCTTTTATCATCAATGACTTGCTTATGTAATGTATTGGACTTCCAGTATCCCTTTTGTTTGTTTGTGAGATGTTGGGGTTGCATTGTTTTAGGTTTCTTGCCAGCAGTATTCTAGAAATTTATTAATGTATAAAAAATAAAAATAAAATAGTTCTATAGCAGAAACAATAATTGAATTTTGAAACAAGATAGTTATAAAAGTGAAATATATTGTATCTTTACTGTATATCCATAATACGTATTTTTCGATATATTTCTAATATTAATGAAAACATATCGTGTAGTTACATCTATGTAGATGCAGAAATTTAGCTCAAGAAACCTTCTATTGTCAGGTCACCTTTGCAGATCACCTTCGAGCATTGATTTGATTATCTTATCATGAATTGAATTATATTCACAAAATGTTTTTTCACTTGGATGGTGTTATGCAAAAAGGAGTTAACCCACAAAAACCTGATTTTGAGATAGTGGGCTTTAAAGTCAACAAACTCTGGCAAAAAGCATGGAGCTCTATATCAATATACCAATGATATGTTACCATGAAATGCTGATAGGGCTTAAATATTTTTGCTTAATGTAAAAAGCAACATATTTTACCATCACAGTTGGATAACTCATTTTTTTATGTTTTGTGGGTTAACTCCTTTTTGCATAACACCATCCACTTATGTTGTGGGAAACAAAATGGGCTTCAGGCTTACCAATATAGTTTGTGTATTTAAAGGAAGGTGGTGTCACTTGTCCATACCTGAGAGATTTCATCTCTCTATAGAAACTTAGATAGGCAGTCTCGCAGGAAATTTAAAACTTTTACAAGGGAAAATAACTTATAATTGAGAGACATATGAACAATGCTGTATTTTGTTTTTTCATATACAGGGTGTCCACTCCAATCGTGGACCAATAGCTAATTTCTAAACCGTTAGAGATAAGCATATAGTTTATTTAGGAAAAAATCTCCAAATTACGAAAGGAATTTTGGGTCTATTCAATGTTTTTCAAAAAATCAAATTTTGAAAGAGTTACGAAATTTAAATTTTTATACAGCCCTCCAGTCCTATCAATCATATTTAGTAAAACATTCTTGACACTGTAACGTTCAAAACTAAAAAAAATCACTCTTCTACGACAAAAATTGACCGAGTTATGACGTTTTGAAAAATCAAGATTTTGAAGGATTTCGCATACGGTCTCTTAAGTGATCTCTCGATGACGTCATGAAATAATGCAAAATCTTGATTTTTCAAAACGTCATAACTCGGTCAATTTTTGTGGTAGAAGAGTGATTTTTTTTTAGTTTTAAACGTTGCAGTGTCAAGAATGTTTTACTAAATATGATTGATAGGACTGGGGGGCTGTATAAAAATTTAAATTTCGTAACTCTTTCAAAATTTGATTTTTTGAAAAACATTGAATGGACCCAAAATTCCTTTCGTAATTTGGAGATTTTTTCCTAAATAAACTATATGCTTATCTCTAACGGTTTAGAAATTAGCTATTGGTCCACGATTGGAGTGGACACCCTGTATATATATATATATATATATATATATATATATATATATATATATATATATATATATATATATATATCAAACAAAAATTACTTGAAAAGTGTAGAAAATCTAAGGGAAATCAAATACTTTGCTTGTGGTTACTTTAGTAAACTTATAATTTGTGGCATCAATTAATTGATCTGGATCCCATGACTGATAGAAGCAACTTTTATACCAAAAAGATCCTTTTTGGTTTTTAACCATATAATCTAAGAGTTGAAAAATAAGTTGTTTATACAGGAGACATTTGTTTTCCATAGTAGGATCGCTGAGCTGGTATAGACTTTGTATAAAAAGGTCTAGTGGAAATGCACACACATGAACTCTACACTATAAGTATAAATTAACTTTAATAGTGTGTTTGTTTCTTTATTTGGCTGGTGGAAGGAAATGGTTAACATAAGCTCTTAAAATGATGTTTCAAGCATTGCATTAAAATGAATTAGCAAACTGTTTACCCCTTACAATTTCATAAACTATTTCTGAAATCCATTTATTTCGTTAATTCTGATAATTGAATGTGAACTAAATTTGAAATAAAAAAACTTTCAGGATTGTAGCTGGAGAAGGAGAAGAATTTGGACAAGAAAAAGACCGTGCATATTTATTAGATGTTTCAGTATTAACTCTGCCGTTAGAGCCCCTTAAACATGTGAGTTGTTAAATTCTTCAATTATATAATTTTGGAAACTAATTATCACAAATAACTGATTTAGTTTACTTATCTTAATTTTAGAGACTGAGAGATGTTGATCCTGAAATGTATTATCCTCTCACAGAATATATGTAAGTGAATATTTAAAAAATGTTTCTGGGGATTCAAGAAAATGTTCAAGCTTTGATCGTTTTGCTGCTTTAGAAATAGATTTTCTTTTCTTTGTATTTTAATTATATGGAAAATGTTTTTATGTTACTCTTTGGAATTTCAGGTTAAATGGGTTAAATAATTCCAGTTGTTTCCAAGCTTTAAAAGAAACAGCAAAATTACCTCTTATCATCAAAGAAAAAGATGTCGAATATCAGGTATTTTCCTTTCCAAGTTAAGCATTTGATGATTTGCTAAAGCAGTGAGGTCCATCCTGTTTACATATTTGCCAACTTTTATGGATTAGGAGTGAAATTTGCGCATTTTGGTTGTTTTTTATGACTTTACGTATCAGTCCCAAATTTGTTGACGCATTTCAAAATCCAACTGCATCTGCCTCTGTCAAAGTCTCCCATTTTGCTTTTCCTCGTTATTCTATTGCATGGATATCGCTAATTTTGTGCTTACTATTACTTTGAACTTTTCTTAGATCTCATGCTCTACAGCAGAGAACTAGCAAAATTGCCATTTTGCTACTCCACCTCAGGAATTTCAACCCAGTGGTTTCGGAGTTGAATCAAGCTAGATTATTTATTTTTTTCTTCTAAAATTTGATTAAGGACACTTTAGATGGCAATGTAGTACCAAAATTGAAGAATTTTGTTGGTAAAATTATACAATAGGTCAAAAAATGCAAGTTACTTAAATTTAGGGTTTTTTTTTCTTCATTTAAAAACTTTCTTAAAATTCTGCCACTCATATTAGGTAATTTAAATGTTAAATATATTAGTTTTTATGAACCCATGCATTCATATTTTTACATCTCTTTTAATTTTGTGCTTTCTTGGTTAAATTTGGACAAAATTTTTAATCGGATGAGATAGTGGTGTACCTGAAAAAGTGTTACTGACTCACATTTTTTAAAGTTGGCAAGTATTTGCGAAGCAGTTGTTAGTCTAAGAAAGTGAACAAGATGCATTGAAGAAAGGATTTTGCTCCCTAGCTCAAAATATCTTTATATTTTGTTGTTGAGAAATCAGTGTGAGCATTGGTATTACTTATTGATGATATGATTGTGTCAAGTTTATTGTAAATTCAATTAAGGGAAGTTTCGAGCGAGATACTAGAAAAGTTCTCGATGCAAAAAACTCTCAATGCAATTTCTTGTTTTGTTTCTTTTTTGCAAAACCAATTTTGTTCATCAAACTGTTCGGTAGCAGACAAAGCACTTTCACACACACTTGTATTGTCTAGCAGTGTTAATTTGTGGAGATAATTTAAGCTTTTGAAAAGTAATTCTAAAGTATAATAATAATACAATCCTGACACTACTAACAATGTTCTAATTTAGTCAGGTATCGTATTTATACCCTCAATCATCAATGAAACACATGGCCTGGATGAAAAGTTTAGTGCCTTTCACTGATGAATGATATTGCAGCTAACATGATAAATCAGCAGAATTCAATGAATACTGAAATATGTTCAGGTTTAAAGCTAGTTTTGTCATCAGATAACTAATCATACAATTCTCAGCACTTCCCTAATATTGGTGTTGTTTTATGAAGCTATTTTAGTGCTTACTCATATTTATACTACTTTGAAAAACCTCAAAACTGAGGAACACTTAACACTCTGGCTTTCTACTATATTTAACCTAAAGTAATTTTTCTACAACTTCTACTGGAGTTCTTGTTTCTTATTTTCATCACACCATATCATGAGTTCTGTCATTTTAAGGTAGAACTGAATGGAAATAAAAATCGACGAACGTTTGCAGTTGATTATGCTGGTGTTAAATAGTGAAGCTTATTATCAGGTTGACTGTTACAAAATTAATAAATGGTTTAAGATGCTGCCATCTTTGGGAACAAAATAAACCGAAAATGAATACGTCTACTGTTCTAAACTGTATAACATTAATTGCTGAATGCTAAATTTCTGTTGAAAGCATTGCTGATTGAACTTCCTTCAGTTTTACTGAACACTGCTATCTAGTCTGCATTCCAATGTTAGTTAGCATAAAATTACCTAGCATAGTTTTCACAAATGGTTCATTCTATTTATATTTGTTTAAAGCAGAAGTAGGGCATACAATTTCCTAGTGTCATTAGTATTTTTTATACAAAAAGATGGGTAGTTCTGGCAAAATGAATGAGAGGGCTGCAAGGCTACACACTGGCTTAAAGGATAGTAACAAAAGGAATATTTTCTTTGTGTTTAAAATGTTTTGATCTTATGTTTTACGATTCCAGGTAACATTCATGCACATTATAAACTTTTTTTAAGGAGTTTTGTGTCTTACGTTTGTTCTGCTTGATTTGTGGAATGGTACTGTCAATTGTAACATCTAAAATAATTTTTAGTAAGTAATCATCTTTTGTTGAAAAATGTTTTGTCACTTATATAAGCCTTTTTTATTTTTACAGCTTCATCGTATTATTTTGTTTAAAAAGCTTCTTGAAGCATACCCATACAAGAGAACACAAATTTTGCATGATGCCAAAGTTGATGTTCCTCCACTTTATAGACCATGGATATGGGCAGCTTTACTTGAAATTGAAGTAAGATTAAACGTTTAATCATATCTTTTTGCCGTTTTTCTTTTCTCTTCTTCTCTTTGAAAAAACAATATATATATATATATATATATATATATATATATATATATATATATATATATATATATATATATATATATATATATATTGGCGTTTCTTTGTAAACTCATAATTGGCTGTCCAGACCGAGTATTTAAAAATAGTAAAGTGTAATTATCTCTCTTAGTTCAAATAAAGCATTAATACTTTGTAGCCAAATTGTATTTGGAGCGATAACAGTTTACTTTTTTTCTAGAAATTATCTAAGTGCTAAAAACACAGTCCCCTGGCTGTACCAAGTCCGAATCATATAGTCTAACACTTAAAGGTGATATTTCAAAAAACCTATTAACAGTACATAAATTTGGCAATTAATATTGAAAACTAGAATGATGCAACTATATTCTTTTTATCAAATAAGTTTTAATTACGCATTTCTAAAACTTCATATTGTCTTGTAAGTTCTGCCCGGAGTTTTTACAAACAACCCCCTGCCTCAGATTCAAAGCTGCAATAGAGAAAATCTATTACTCTTGCAAATGTTTTTTGGTATGCAGTTTAACATAATCAGTGTGAATTTGTCAAAATTGCCAAGAATGGTGTTGAAACGTCACTTTGTTTAGTTTCAGACATGGACGTCATTTCATGTTTTTCCGGGCGAGGGGGGGGGGGGGCAAAGGGTGAAAACGCAATGCAATTTTGTTGGAAATCAGCAAAAACTACGCCCACTTATATGTAAATGCATTAATTTCTCAAAGTCAGGGGGGCAGTTGACCCCCCCCCCTACCGCCCCTAAATGACGGGCCTGGTTTCAGAGCCACATCTGTGATGAAAGTATGCATCTTGGTCGTTGCAAAAACAGCCCTCTGGTAAGTGATTTTATTTATGTTAATTAGTTAACCCTACACTGCATGATTTTTTGTTCTTTGAAAGACACATGTATGTTTTTTAGTGTAATAAGAAAACATTGGAACACATTAAAAAAAAATAATTTGGAGGATAGATGGTTATATTTGCTTTAAAGATACCTAATACTTGCTTTTTATGCTTCAGTTGCCTTATGCATGGTCATAAGAAAAAATAGTCCATGTATCCAATTGGCAACACTATGCAGTGTAGGGTTAAATAATGAGTCATATTATTTATTATGTCCATGATTTCTGTCTAAATGGTTGGGTAGTTTCATAACAAATTTTGTTCCAATAGTTTTGCAAATATCACACAACTAAGTGAAAATACACTGTCCCCTGGCACAGTCCCCTGTCTAGTTATGCATTTTTAAATCTTGCAACATTCTAGAAAACACTCCAACAGTTTTGAATTATAAAAAAATATTTCATGGAAAGGTATCTAGAACTCATGGCAAAATTTGATTGTAAATATAAATATTAGTATCAAAATGTTATAATTGTTATTTTTGTGAACTTTTTTACCGTTACTAAATATTATTCTTACAATTTTAAGTTGCTGTATGGATACATCTTTTAAATTTTGTTAATCTTAATGTTTTATTTTTTTTCTATCCATCAGTTTAAAGTCAATTTGGATGCAGAAAGTTATATCCTCCAAAAAAAAGTGATCCATATAACCTTAAAACATCATTTGGTACCTTTTTGTTTATTGTGCTAGAACAGATATAGCAAGGTTATTTCCTCTTCACACAAGTGGAGTCTGTATGTGAAAGCCTAGTTTATAAGCATGTCGTGGAAGGATTTTAACATTTCTCAATAATAATAATAATAAAATGAAAAAAATATAATAAATAACTAGATAAATAAATAATTTTTATAATCCCGTAGCTCCTCCCGTTCTCTTTCTGTGGTTTTTGTGACAGGTGACAAAAAAATCTGCACTCAGGAATTTCACTGCCAATTTACTTGCATTTCAATTGGTTTTGCAATCGTACAGTATTTCAAGAAATATAAATTTAATAAGATTACCGCAGCATCATATACAAAGTGTTTCATATGGGCAATTCCAGGCAACATGGAAACTCGCTGTTAAAAAAAATGTTGAAAAATTGTCTTAATTTTTTTTGTACGTTCTCTATATTGATTGAAGTTTACAAATTAGAATAAGGTAACTTCAGTCGAATCATTTTCTTTTTGTAAGAGAACTTGTTATATGAGCTCACAATCTTGTGAGTCTCTCTCTGCTAGACACAATTTTAAACGAGCATATTTTATTGGTTTAGAATGTTTCCACAATTTAATTGCATTTTTTCCTGGCAGATTTATTTGATAAGAAAACAATTATTAAAAGTACATTTTGAAATTTATTCTTAAAATAATTTTTTTAAGTAGTTTTTAAACCATTAAATTTTGTGTAACGTGAGTCACGAAAACTTAATTTTTTTAATATTTCCAAATTTTTTAGCTTATAAATGAATTTTTTTTTCCTGTTTCTCCTACTCATGTATATTACGAAAAATAAATTATCGGCCAATTTAGAGTTTTTTGCTTTTTTATTCAAAAAATAAGGATGTTTATTTTGTAACGTGAGTCACTCGAAAAGTGAGTTACAGCCAATATAAGCTAATATTCACTTCTTAAAAGTATTTAATGTGCCCTAATGGTATTTTAGTGTCTAAAGGGAGGGTTAACACTTGTACACACCTATATATAATTAATAATACTGATAAAATTAAATATAAATAGCGTAATTTTAATTCTTTTAGTGTTTTATAATCTTTCAATTAGTGCACTGGGTCCCTGTTTTGGCCCTCAGCTTTCCAATGTGTAGCATTACATGTATTTATGCATGCACATATTTTTCTTCTGTACCTAAGAAAGGTTTTTCATTCCAGTAAAAGAATTTTTTTTAAATATTTAACGAGTAACCACAGTATGACAGAAAAGGTGCCGAGAAAAATTAAAGCAAGAAGGGAAGTAAATTGCATGTAAACAAAAACATTGTCTGTGGATGAAAGAATGTTCAACGAGAAAAGTCGAAAAGCTAAGAATATTGCCTCTAGCAATTCAATATAAGCTGAAAAATAAACATATGAAACTTTTAAAGGAAATTTTGGCTAAATTCAAACTTCTTAAATATCGCTTCAACAAGTACACAAATCTGTAAATACACTAAGGAAGACTCGCCAAAACAAGGAGAAATTCCGTTAATTCACCTCACAGTTAAACTGTAGTCATAAGTGAGTTACTCAATACTCATCCGTAAATGTAATATACATTTGAAAAGAAGATTTCAATGTCCACTGAACTCATGCTGAAAAAATTATTTATCCCAAGAAAATCTGAACAAAAATGATTTAAAAAATTAGCTTGAGTGGGAGAATTTTTTTTTTTTACATATAAAATTGGAACATAGGAGAAATTTTAAAAAGCAAGGTCAACATCTCACTTGTTCTCTTTTGAGATGCTTAAAATTTAATTATTCATCAGTAGTCGTGGATGAGAAAAGTAAGTTCTTTGAAGAGCCTACTTCTGACAGCAGTCAACTAATTTTACAGCCATTATGCAACATTAAATGTTATGATTGGTATCAGATGAAATGTAATGGTGTGTAGTATCTTGTAAAAGTTTTCAAATGTATGAATTGAGAATTTGAAATCAGTACAATGCAGCTACAGAGAAAATACGGTAAGTAGTATAAAAAAAAAGATAAACATATGTTTTGTAAAATTGAATTAATGAAGCCATTCTGTGACCGTTCAGAGGGGTTAGATGGCAGCTGCTAAGGAGAATTTTAACCCTAGGTCTATGGGACAAAAAATTCGTGCTGCAAAAAATTGGCCGTTAAGAGGGGTGGCCGCTTTGTAGAAGTAACCGCTCGGAGAGGTTTTACTGTATTTAAAACTGATCAACTAAAGAAAACAAGCCATTAAGCATTAATTTTAATTGAATTTAGGTGAAATCTCTACACAAAATTTTCAAAATAAGACTAAAACGGAGATGTAACTTGAGTCACACTCAAAATATTGAATAACTTAATTAGTGACTGCAAAATGAACTTAATTTTCGTATATATCACAACTTAGAAACATATTTTGTGCCATGAAAAGCAGTTTTTAAATTTTATTATTCTGAAAGAGCAGGAATCTTAGGTTTTTAATTATCCAAAAAACTTGAGTTCCTTTTTTTTGTAACGTGAGTCACGCTGTTAAATTCAGGTTGAAACACCATTTATTTCTGTTGAAATTTAAAATGCTGACATCCACAGATTCTCACTGCATACCAGATGACTGTCAACAGCTTTATTTAAATCAGGGATGGTATTTCTTTAATATATATAACATTTACTTTTGTAAAATCACGTCAAATTGTAACGTGAGTCACGTGGAATTACCCATATGCTTGCCAGCTGCAATGGATTCACCATAGTTAAATTTTATATAAGTTTTTAGCTAACTACCGAATTAGAGCTTAGATTGAAATTTGTAAAGAAAAGAGTGTTTTGCTTCCTTTTATATTCAGTATTAAGTAAGCACTTTGATATTCCACTCTTTTCTCAAAATGGACTCTTTGCCGCAGAAAAATCCTTCGCTGTACTGAGCATGCTCAATGATGGAATCTTGCAGTTTGCAGCATTTTAGTAGCAGTTTTTCTCCTCTACTGAGCCAACAAAGTATCTGCAATTTCGAACATATTCGTGGTAGGTGATGGCTTCTTTTGAGCTGTGAGTGCATGTTCCAGGCCTAATGTTTGAGGTTTGTTGACATAAACATGGTGTTGATTATGGCTATTGCATGTGAATTTAAAAATTTGTTATTGAAGTCTTTGGTTGTTAAAGGATTTTTATTGCCTTTTAAGATAGAAAGATACATGAATCAGTTACTAATTTATTAGTGCCAAAAAAGGAATTAATGCATTCAATAACTAAGATTCTTCTTTTGCTTGGTAGAAACAATGCACTTGTTATTCATTCATCTCTCTGTATTGAGTGCATAAGTTGTCCATAATAGACAATTTTTGTCGATAATAGACAATTTTTGAAATAAACTAGGTCTCCAAAAGTATGATTGAGAGAGAAAGAGAGAAAAAACATTGAAGAAGTAAAATGCATTGCAGGAATTTGTAGCCATGTTCAGTGTACTTGTAAAACAAGAAAAAATACAGTCCTAAGCACAAATATATATGTATATATATATATATATATATATATATATATATATATATATATATATTAGGGTGGAGCGAAAAAAACAAAGTTTTTATTTTCGAATCGTAATAGTGCGGAAAAGTTGCGATTGGTGAAGACTTACAAAACAAAAAAAAAAATTTTGAAATCGGATGATATCTTCCGTTCCCGCAACGAGCCTGAAATTTTGAAAAAATGAAAATTTTCATGTGTTTTTAGCAATTTTTTAAAGTTTTTGTTTCAATGCTTATTTTAATGCTCTTGGACGGAAAAGTTACGATTACTGAAGCCTTCTGAAATTTTAAAAAATATATTGAGATCGATAATACCTTCTGATCCAGGAACAAGCCAGAAAAACCAAAAAATTGTAAATTTTCAGCTTTTTTGGGAGGGATTAAAAATTTTTTAAAAAAATGTTCTCATCTTTTTTCTTCTTTTTTACCCGGTATCATAGCGTAAAGAATTTTAAAAAGCACTATATTACTCCTAAACATTAATTTTTTAGGTACTGTCGTCCCCGCTTAATCGGATAACGGATAAACGAATACCCCGCTTATACGAATAAAATATCTTGGAACCGATGCCACAGACGTAATGTTAAAGATCCACGCTTAATCGAATACCTCATTTAATCGAATAATATTTCTTGGAACCGATAGTATTTGTTTAAGCGGGGCCGACAGTATCTTCTAAACATGCAAAACTACCATTCTTTACAACAATGAAACACTTTCAACTAATAGAAAATTATAAAATATTTTCAAAAATTTCTGCAATTCAATACAAAAACCCACTAAATAAGGAACCAAATCGCAAAATAAACGCTAATTTTAATCACTAAACTATAAATAATTTTAATGCCTAACTAATAGGGTGGAGCGAAAAAAGAAAAGTTTTTATTTTCGAATCGCGCGCGTTATGGTGCGGAAAATTTGCGATTGGTGAAAACTTACAAAACAAAAAAAAAAATTTAAATCGAATAATATCTTCTGATCCCGCAACGAGCCTGAAATTTTGAAAAAATGAAAATTTTCACGTGTTTTTAGTGATTTTTTAAAATTTTTGTTTCAATGTTTTATTTTCATTCTCTTGGACGGAAAAGTTACAATTGGCGATGCCTTCTGAAATTTTAAAAAATATATTGAGATCGAATAATACCTTCTGATCCAGGAACAAGCCAGAAAAATCCCCCGCCCCCCAAAAAAAAGCTGAAAATTTCCAATTTTTTGTTTTTCTGGCTTGTTCCTGGATCAGAAGGTATTATTCGATCTCAATATATTTTTTAAAATTTCAGAAGGCTTCGCCAATTGTAACTTTTCCGTCCAAGAGAATGAAAATAAAACATTGAAACAAAATTTTTAAAAATCACTAAAAACACATGAAAATTTTCATTTTTTCAAAATTTCAGGCTCGTTGCGGGATTAGAAGATATTATTCGATTTAAAATTTTTTTTTTGTTTTGTAAGTTTTCACCAATCGCAAATTTTCCGCACCATTACGCGCGCGATTCGAAAATAAAAACTTTTCTTTTTTCGCTCCACCCTATTAGTTAGGCATTAACATTATTTATAGTTTAGTGATTAAAATTAGCGTTTATTTTGCGATTGGGTACCTTATTTAGTGGGTTTTGTATTGAATTGCAGAAATTTTGGAAAATATTTTATAATTTTCTATTAGTTGAAAGTGTTTCATTGTTGTAAAGAATGGTAGTTTTGCATGTTTAGAAGATACTGTCGGCCCCGCTTAAACAAATACTATCGGTTCCAAGAAATATTATTCAATTAAATGAGGTATTCGATTAAGCGGGAATCTTTAACATTACGTCTGTGGCATCAGTTTCAAGATATTTTATTCGTATAAGCAGGGTATTCGTTTATCCGTTATCCTATTAAGCGGGGACGACAGTACCTAAAAAAATAATGTTTAAGAGTAATACAGTGCTTTTTAAAATTCTTTACGCTATGATACCGGGTAAAAAAGAAGAAAAAAAAATGAGAACATTTTTTAAAAAAAATTTTAATCCCTCTCAAAAAAACTGAAAATTTACAATTTTTTGGTTTTTCTGGCTTGTTCCTGGATCAGAAGGTATTATTCGATCTCAATATATTTTTTAAAATTTCAGAAGGCTTCACCAATCGTAACTTTTCCGTCCAAGAGTATTAAAATAAGCATTGAAACAAAAACTTTAAAAAATTGCTAAAAACACATGAAATTGTTCATTTTTTCAAAATTTCAGGCTCGTTGCGGGAACGGAAGATATTATCCGATTTCAAAAAATTTTTTTTTGTTTTGTAAGTCTTCACCAATCGCAACTTTTCCGCACTATTACGATTCGAAAATAAAAACTTTGTTTTTTTCGCTCCACCCTAATATATATATATATATATATATATATATATATATATATATATATATATATATATATATATATACAGTCCAGTCACATTAATGTGACCACCTGTCAAAAGCCAGAATAACCACATTTCTCAGAAAGGACAGCTGCGAATTGTGTGGGAAGACAGTCAATTAGGTACCTGAAGGTGTTCACTGGGATGTTGAGCCATGTGGACTCCAATGTCGTGGCCAGCTGCGCTAAATTATGTGGGTGAGGATCCATGGCGCGAACAACACAATCGAAAAGGTCCCACAGATTCTCAATTGGTGTTAAGTCAGATGAGTTTACTGACCACTGGAGAACAGTAATTTCATCCTGGTGCCCTTCGAACTACGTGTGTTCGCTGGTAGCTGTATGACACTTTGCATTGTCCTGCTGGTAGATGCCATCATCCTGAGGAAAAACAATTTCCATATGGGGTAGACATAGACCGCAATGGCAGATGCATACTTATATTGATCCATCGTGCCTTCCACAATGATGGGTGAACCCATAGAACCACAGGAAAACATTCCCCAGACCATAATGCTCGTGCCTCCATCTTTAACCATTCCAGCAATGGTTTCAGGGTGTTTGCTTCCAGAGATTTCACGCCTTCTAAGCCAACATCCATCTGTCTGATGAAGCATAAAATGTGATTCATCAGTAAATGCTACCTGTCGCCAATCAATGGACCTCTAGCTGCGGTACTGGCGTGCAAATTCCAAGGTTCGCCGTTGATGGACGTCATTAGCGTAGGTGCATGAACCAGGCTTCTGCTTCTGGAGCCTAGACACAGCAATGTCAGCTAAACAGTCATGTAGGTAGCCCCTTGGTTCATCTGGGGGCTCAGTTGCTCAACGGTAGTCCGTCTATAAATCCGAACGCATCTCCGCAGCCGTCGTTTGACTCTGTCATCTATGACTCCTGGTGCACCACACTTGCCATGTCACTGATTTTGAATAGTCCCATTTTGCCATGCATGGTGTACTTTTACCATGACGGTAAGAGAACGAAATGTTTCCACCCTAGGCCCGAAAGCCAACGATCATTCCCGTTTGTCTGTCAGATAAATCGCTTCATTTTTGCATTACGCCAACGATAAAGATGTCTTCCAAAGCCCTCACGCACCCGTTATATACCCTCAACTGCACTGTGCTTCAATTGCCTTCAGTGATTGGTTTTTTGACGTCGATGTTAAACGTATGTGGTGGTCACATTAATGTGACTGGACTGTGTGTGTGTATATATATATATATATAATATCAGAAATGTAAGAAGAAAGACAAAGAGACTATACCAAAAGCCCATAGATGCGCAAAGCAACTAAACTGAAAAGCCAAGTTATAATAATATAGACAAATAGTAAAAATGAAATAGAAAATGGCATATTAGGAGAAATGAAAGGAGAAAGGTTGAATCCAGAGCTCATTAGCCGTGGGGGATTCAATAGTGGTTGAAAGACCACAAAATTTTAATATAAACCATGAAGAGGATGTTTAAGTTCAAAATATGCAGTCTACAGATCTTCATTGGGCAAAAACAGCACCAATGCAAGTCTACAAACTGTACATAAGAACAAACACCTAAAACTAAAAGCAGGGGTTTTGCCTCGACTAATTAGGAATAAAATTCCCAAAAATTAGCCACCCACAGTACAGTGTATATATAAATATATATATATATATATATATATATATATATATATATATATATATATATATATATATATATATATATATATATATATATATATATATATATATATATATATATATATATATATATATATATATAATATATAAAATTCTCGTGTCACAGTTTTCGTTGCCATACTCCTCCGAAACGGCTTGACCGATTTTGATGAAATTTTTTGTGCTTATCCAGTATCTATGAGAATCGGCCAACATCTATTTTTCATCCCCCTAAATGTTAGGGGTAGTCCACTCCTAAATTTTTTTTGTTCGCACATAACATCTGATTTACTGAACTAAAACAATATGTGTTATCGTAAATCCTTATTTCAATGAGCGACCCGATGGTCAAGTGGTTAGGCGCGTCAGGTTGAAGTTCCTGATGGAATGAGATCGAATCCAGGTCCGCAAGGGTTTTTTCGAACAGCTGCATGTTTTTTTTTTTTTTTTTTTGAATGATTTTAATGATTGTAATGTCCTTATGCAGGTACATCCCCTCATGGGGATATACCCCATATTTTTTTATAGTACAAAATGACAGTTTTGGTCGGATCTTTGTTAAAATTGGCAATGGGGTCCTTCGATGCTGTAGAATTTTCTTATGGACGTTTGTGCCATTTTTGGGGGCTTTGAATCGATTGTGGCAATAAATGGTTTTTGATTTGCGGCACTTATATTATTTTTTCGAAAATTATATACACTATCAATTATATTATGTTAATTTTTGTACCTTTATAAAATTCTGTATTTTATACCTTGCATTTACGTCAAATTCCAGGTAAAATTAAAAGTCAAAAATTCTGAATAAGATAAAGATATGTTAAAAATTAAAGTAACTATTTTTGTGATTTTCATATTGGTTGTGACCAAAAAACATCATTACAAACAAATAAAATGTATGAAACACCATGAGTGTTGAGTTATTAGGCAAAATCTGCTGTATAAAGTTTTTTTTCACTGCTAGAGGGGGTGGGGTATGAACGACCATTAAAGTGACACAAATTTTTAAAAAATAAAGGTTGGATCTCCAATTATCTTGCTTCGTAATTTGAACCCGCCCCGGCTGTGCAACGGTACGTGATTAGTCATTCAAAAATTAATGAAAAACGTGATCGAAGCCAGGATTTTAACTGGCAAGTTCAGAGGTGAAAATATACTCATACCACGGATTCCTATTATACCTACAGATGTGCCAATTCAATTCAAACGTATTCAGTTTCCGATTAGATTGGCATTTGCAATGACTATCAACAAATCCCAAGGTCAAACGATGTCTGTTTGTGGCTTAGATTTGAGAACACCATGTTTTTCACACGGACAATTATACGTGGCATGCTCTCGAGTGGGTAAACCATCCAGTTTGTTTGTGTTAGCTAAAGATGGACTAACAAAAAATACTGTTCACGCTATAGCATTAAGAGATTGATATTGTTTAATAGTGTTACTGTCGCAATTGTTTAATTAATGATATATAATTTTAAGGAATAAATTATAATAACTTAAAAATAATGTTTGCCTTTTGTTATTTTTATATTCCCTCATCGTTCACAGCGCTCCATGCTTATTTCACGCATATACCACATTCTTACATATATACAATACACACATTCTACCATAGATACATACATACGTACAATAAGTAAGCTATTTTTGTTTACACTAGAAATTACTAGGAAATTATTTATATAGCAAAACAACGTTTGCCGGGTCAGCTAGTATATATATATATATTTTAAAGTCTTTTTATATGTTCATTGAATTGGGACATGTTTAAGTTCTTTATCAAATCAATTAAATAATAAATCATTTGACCATTAATTTGTTTCTCAAATCCTTCCCATATAATATTATTCCACCATTTATTGAATGGTTGTGGTATGACTGGAGGAGAGGAAAATGTTAAAACACATTTCAAAATGTTTTTCTACCATAGCTTTTGAACAATATGTTAACTAATGTAATACTTGCTATACTTTTCTGCTGACCAGCAGAACTGCCATGTGGGCTGCTCAATTGAGGAATCTTGTGATTTGAATATAACTAAGCAAGCAGAAATTAACATGTTATGACATGTTTATTTTCCTTACAAATGGGCTAAAATCAGAGTTTTGAGAAATAAAAAAGTAATGTGTGCTACAAACGTTTCAAGAATATCTATCATATTTAGTTCTTATGCAGATCAGCCAAACAGATATCAACCATAGGCAGGCCCATTCGGTTTAACAATAGTTTTTACAGGATAACAATTAAAGATGCGCCAATAAGCAAATCGGCAGGATCAATTAATGATCATGATGATTTTTAATACTATTGTATCTCTGTTACCATTTTTTCCTTCTTTTTAGAATAATATTTCAAAATTTTATTAAATTTCTATATGAAAATGTAAATATAATATAAAGCAAATACTTTTAACTTAGTGTCTACTTTTTTTTTAAATATTAGTGACAACTTAATCCAAGATTTTTTGTGAAAATTATGAGGTAATCATGAAGCACCAAATTCAAGATAACACACAAAGAAAAGTATTGACATATGAAGCATGTTGCAGCATTGAAAATGCACATATTTATTTAAAATAGAAAAATTAAATTAACATAATTAACCTATCTTCAACCATCAAGTTTTGTAAAAATAAAAGCATGCACAAGAGATTTTTAAATGTTAGTTGTAACGTTCACATCTCTCATTTATGCATTTGCTTTTTAATTTCTCTTTTCAATTTCAGTGCATTTGATTTGCTAAACACATCATTTATAACCCCATTACTATTTACTATAGCATAAGGTGCCTTGGAAGAAGTAAATCAATTTCAGAAGATTTATTCAAGTTAAATCGATCTCTTACTAACATTAAATACTTATTAGAAGTTTTTGTGATGCATGCTTTTGAAGTTTACATGTTTCTTAATTATAATATTATTTATGCTGGAATGTGATATAAGAGAATCAAAGTGGCATTTGCTAAAAATAGAAAAATTTTCTGCTGATATTTTGAAATAGTGAGAATAAAATGACAGTTACGTGTACAGTATTTAAAAAACGATCTTTTTTGAGTTTGAATTTCAGATTTAGAACTTGGTTATTATGTTATTTATGTATCTTACTAATTATGTACTTTTTCAGGGTGATGTTGCTTTAATATATGACAGTATAGACAAGGAAACTGTGACTCCTACTGATCGTCAGGTATTGTTTGATGTTTATATGTCTAAAATTTTTTCTCAAGTATATATCAGTAGTTTTTGATCTTCATTTTATGCATGCATTATTTTTGCAGATAGAAGTAGATATTCCACGCTGTCATCAGTATGATGAATTGTTATCTTCACCTATTGGTCATCAAAAATTTAAAAGGATTTTGAAAGCTTGGGTTGTTAGTCACCCACAATATGTTTATTGGCAAGGTCTTGATTCCTTATGTGCTCCTTTTCTCTCTTTGAATTTCAATGATGAAGGTAAGAATAACAGTGTGATGCAAAAAAAAAAAAAAAAAACACTTGAAATGCTTCCAACACTATTCTTGTTAATTCTTATGTAAAATAACCCCATAAATCCAATTATGACAACCGTTTTCCCTCCTCATTCATCTCTTTTTGCACAGTGCTCTGCATTTTTTTTCTCCAGTTTTTGAGTTTCACATTCTTGTATGGAAGAGAAGGGAGTATTACATTAAACAATATCATCCTTATGAGGAGCTAAAAAGATAAAAAGTTCGAAAGCATGCTCATTAGTACCAAGATCTCCTGTACCATTCCCTAAAATATTTTTTAATTTAACAAGAACAAAATTTTATTTATTTATTTTCTTTTCTGATTTTTTTTACTAATTTAATTTTTGTAAAATCTCACTCCTCTGTACCCTGTGTTGGAAAAAAATTTATGCTTTAAAAAATGAAAAAAAAAAAAAGTGTTGAAAACACTTCATGTTGCATATGAGTTGCATCACAGATTTTCAGTTAAAAACCTTCTTGAATTATGAATATTTATTCAAGTTACATTCAAAGATATAAATCAGATTAACCCTCTGGCTGCTTGTCCTGTAATATCTGCGGGCAACTCAAATGTAGCAAAATTTGCTGATCCCGCTTTTTCGCGGGCATGTGTTTTCTTCCTATATTGAAGAGCACATCCTGTTTTTTCCTCATTTAATGACTGAAATAAATTGTATAGAATATTAGGTGTTAAATTTACATTTTGTTTAACAGATGTCGTTTGTTCATTAAATTACAACTGTTGAAATCAAATAGTATTATCGCTCAAACTTCCACTTTTTTCTTACAGTACAGTTTTTCAAGCAATTTCAACATACGAATTGAGTAGTCAGAGGGTTAAAAATCAAATTAAATATTCTTATAATATGGTATTAGTGTATATTTTTAGTTCTGAGAATGTACTGACCCCCACTGTTTATCACTATATCAAGAAGTGATTTAGTCGATGGAGTGGGATAGATTAAATTTAAGACTCTTGGCTAATTGGAGAAAAAGTCTATGACTTGACGCATGTTAACAGAAATCTGCTTATGTCAACTGCTATTTTTTGCACTGCTCAATGCAAAAAATGTTTTCTGTCTTAGAAAAGACTTAGTTGATCCCTATACTTAAAATTTCCTTGTTCTCTATTCCTGTTTGTTCCCTCTTTGAACTAAGTATAAATTTTATTTTCCAAACATTTCCTGATAGCATTTGCATTTTTGGACCCTTTTTTCTTTTAGGATATTTTTAAAAACATCTTGCTACTTTCATATTCTTTATGCTTGTTTTGTTTTTGGGTCATTTTTCATATGCAATTTAAATTCTAACACTTTTTCTCCTCATATTGTAATTCTCCTTAAAAAAAGTTGTATTAAGGTGAATATCAGGAAAAGTGCTAATTTAAGTCACAAATGAATTTCTCAAGCACTTCCAAATAAAAACCAAAAATTTTTCTTTTTCCATACAGTAAACTGCATCGCACATACAATCCATGACAAAATTTTCAGGTTTTACTTTAATTTGTGACAATAGAACTCTTTTTATTGCCTCAATGTCATGTCTGCAGCATGTCACACATTCGAATCGCAAAGTTCAAAAAAATCCTGTGGATTATAAAACATCGCAGCAGAAACAAATACAAAAGGAAATAACGTGTTTTATGTTTATCTATGACGATTAACTCTTGTATTTTCGATAAAATGAATTTAGATCGATAAAAAAAAGCAATTTCTGCTTGTCACAAGTTTTCATAACATGATGAGTGAGCCAACTTTCAGAATGATAAAATCTAAACAAAATATTTTTTGGCTCCAAAAAATTACGCTGGGTGAAGCTCTAATATGTGATGTTTCAGTTCCAGATAGAAAATTTTCACTTCGGCTGCATTAAATTACAGGTAAGATTTTTTCAATCTTGACTTTTCTGTTTCTACCAAATGAAGTGTCATGTCGGCAGCGGAATTTAAGACACAAAATAAAGTAATTTTTCAATTTATTTTTGCATAATGGAAAAGAAACCTATTGTCATGGACATAATAAGGTGTTTTTATTTTCGAATTTTTAATTAGGGATTTTCAGCTATCATATTGCAGGAAATTTGTCATGTCGGGAGCGCGGAAGTAGAAGGTATTTGTTACGAAACTGATGCGTGCGTTACCGATGTTTTTTCGCAATTTTTTCTTCGTGTTATGAGTTTGTTGAGTTTTAAAGTACACGGATAGACAAATTTTCCCATTTTAGCAGTTTATTCATTGTTTTTTAAATGCTTCAAAAACATGAATTTGTCTGCAAAATTTGAGTTTTCAAACAAAATTATTGCCTTTTTCACCCTCTTTTCTTTTATATCAATATTCCGACCTTCGTTCGTAACTACTGCACCCAAAAATATAATTTTGTTTTAAAATGGAAAACTTACGAACATTTTAGTGAAAATCACCCTCCCCCACCAAACTCTGACTCTCCTGAATTAATTTCGTTTTTTAAGATTGTGTTAAGAATTTTATTTTATTTTGATTTTTTAACTATTAACCTATTTATCTCTTTAAAACAAACTTTGTCGCACTTATTTAGAGGTTAACTAACTTTTAATTAGTCTCTAATTTTATTTATAAAACAAAAAAAGCGTTCAGGCTCTGAAAATATTATTATATTCTAAGTAATAATTATTTTATTTTTTAACATAAAAGGTAGTGAAAGTGATTACTTTTATACACTAAGTGCAAAATCTGTAATATTTGTCAGTTCGGTAGCATTCTCATCATGTCGGTAACGCTCAAAGATAACCCCCCAAAAAGGGGGGTAAATGTTCACCTTGACCATGCCCCTAATTTTTAAAAAATATTGTTACTAATGTGTATTTGCAACACCCTATTAATTTAATTTTCTGAGTATCTTCAAAAATTGAAAATTCCAATGGTCAAATTGGCACTTTTCCTGATATTCACCCATTAATAAAATGTAACACAGCAATCACAAAAAGTTTTATCAACAAATTTAGGTTTTCTAACACTGAGAAAAAATCGTTATCTTAACAGAAGTGTTGGCGTGAAATTGAAGTATTGTCAATAAATGAGGCATTTTTCTTCACTTATGCACCAATCAAATCTGTTAGGTATCAAACAAATCTTATCTTGATCTCTGAAATGCTCTTTGAAACAAGACATTTTTTCACAAGTATCAATCCTGAAGAAAGTTTTTCTATTTAACATGTAATAAAATTAGTACAAGTACTCATGGTTTTTTCCTTTGAATTAGCCACTTTGATTACGTACTAGAAGTTATATATTGGCAAACATCAATGCCAAGTTATAAATTATTAATTATGTTTTGTACTTAGGTTAACATAAAGCCTGAAAATACAGGATTATTAGTATTTTCTTCAAAATTTTAAAATCCTGATGTCTGACAACTTACTGATAAATAACAATGTTAGTGCTTTAATGATAGAAGTCCGTTAAATTTATTTTCAGTAGAGATAAACAAAGGCTTAAAATATCTTAGTGTGAAAAATTGTTTCAATTTAATACCTTCAATTACTTGTAGCATATTTTCTCCTTTTCCAGATACAGTAAAAGACTTTTAGAGCATAGGTAAAGATAATTACCAATGAAATTACTCATTTAAGTAATAGACCTAAATATTAGACATCATTTAAATGTTATTTTCTAGTAACACTGGTTATAACATTTGTTTATGGACTAGAAAAATTCAAAATATAACGCTTTTGTTCTGAGAAGTTGTTAGTTGTTGAAGAAGCATTGCATATGATGCTTTGTTTATGTTTTTACTCCCTTGTTTTGTGAAGAAAATTTCTTTTTTATTCAGCTCTTGCATATGCATGCCTCTCAGCATTTATACCAAAATACCTCTACAACTTTTTCTTGAAGGACAACTCATCTGTCATACAAGGTATGTAAATCTTGAACTTCCATTTGTTAAAAGATTTTTCTAATCAGATTTGATGCAAAAATTTTGTGACAACCAGCCCAAACAAAACTTAGCATTTAAACCTTGACCATCAGTTAAAAGATATATCATGGACTTGAGTTTAAAAAAATGGACTATTTGTGATCTCCTAATGGCTTGATTCACTTTTTTTTTTGTAGAAATTTGAATGCATATACAGTGTTCGGACATAAATAGTGATATTTGTTATCTGGGAAAGTATCAGTATTATGTAGTATTTTGTAGTAAATCAAAAGTTGATTCTTATGTTGAAATTAAGTAATTTTAAAATTGTGTGCTGCTCTTTTATATTAAATTATATTTTTTTAATGTATACGAAAAAATAATACATTTTCAGTCTGATAGTGTTTTTATAAATAACTTGAAATGGTTGCTTAAAAAAGTTTTCTAAATGCAAATAAACTACACTATCATCTGAGACCAAGAAATTGTGAACTGCATTAGCAGTTAATATGTTAATAAGCATTTTCATTTATAAGGGTTTTCGTCTATGAGGACCTTCACTTGTAATTTCTATTACAAACTATGCTTTTCAAAATTGAATTGGATTTTACCATTTGTATTCTAATTGATCTACGGGAAAAATATGCACTGTATTTTTGGGAGTAAGCAATGCATCATAATATAAACTCAAGATTTTTTTTTAATGTTTGCATTGCAAATAACATTAAGCAACTTAAAAGCACAATTAATAGAAAAAATAGATGGAATGAAATGTAAATAAAAGGAATATTTTTTGAAAAATATAGCTTTTCAAACGCTTAGGAGCCATTTCCAAAAAAAGCTAGGTGAAAAGTATCTGATAAAAAGATAAGCCCAGAGTGTAAAGAGAAAGAAGTTTCCAATCAGGTCGCTTGATTAACCCCCAACAACCCATTTGTTTGAGAGGGATAACACCCCTTGTCAAAAGTGAGACATCAATTCCCCTCCCCTGCTACTATTCTTGCTTATAATGCTCCTCTCTCCTTTGTATTCCCTACCCAGTTTCCCCCTTTCCATCTGACAGGGGTTTTGTTGATGTGATTCAGCCATCATGCTTCTTCTCTTTCACATTCAAACACCTGCAATCCGTGGCTCACCTTCTCTCCTCCTGTATTTAGTAGAAAGAAAGGAAAACATGTGGTGGTCATTTACTGGCAGCATTTTAACTTTTTAGGAAAACTTTCGATTTTTTTTACTTGAAAAAAAAGACATTGTATCCCATTGTATGCGTCAGACCTGCAATTCTTTTACTTTTTTTCTTGTATATGCTGATGTGCTTACCCCTGAAAATACAGCACTTGAATGGTTACAAAAACACCTCAGTTATTAGTTTTGTGTGTCATAATGTAAGCTGAGTGGAAGTGGCAAATACAAGTTTTTTTTTTTTTTGCAAATTTGGACAAATTCTGGGAAAAGACCATGACCCGTCCTCTAACGTCATGAAAGATTATCCTCAATTTCGCTTTTTGGGCTTCAATTTCAAACAATTTAAGGAGAGTCCTCAAGCCCTTCTCCTACCTTTTGACATGATTGAAGATCATCTAAAATTGAATTTTAATTTAAATATCGAAACATTTCGGAGGAAAAATTGTAAAACCAAATCCTTCCCCTAATTTCATCAAAGTTGACCAACAGTTGATTTTAAGGACATCATTTGCAAAAATTGTTCAAAGAAAAGCTGCCAAAACTCCCTTTTACAAGTATCCTTAAAGATCCTCTAAAATCTTGTTTCCGAGCTGCAGTACGGAAAAGTGACTGGAGAGAGTTAATGAGATAAGTTCATGTCTCTTCCCTTCACGTTGCCAAAGATGAACAACAATCTCGTTATTAAAGCTTCAATTGTAAAAAAATTCTGCAGAAGAACCACTAACCACCTTCTTCCTTATAACCACCAAAAAAACGTCAAAATTTTGCAGTTTTAGAACAAAATTTTTGAAGGAGCGCACGCAAATTCATCTAGTCATGCACAAATATTTAAAAGCTACTAATTAATCAACTAACTCCATAACTGTCTTAAAATTTCATTTGCAGTTCCAATTTTTGTAATTATCATTCTGCTCGAATTGAGGAGAATCAAATCTCTCCTAATTGAGTACCGAAACCCCTAAATAACTATTAAAAATAGCTTGAACAACTGGAGTTTGATGATGGAACCAGAGCACTAGTAGAAATTCTTCATCTTTTTTTTAATGTTTTAACTTTTCACTTTTTCTCCTCAAAACACTTGTAACTTTCAACTACTCTTGCAATCAAATATATCATTAAAAAAACATGCTTCAGTTCTTAAACTAAAAAAAACAGTTGGTCACCCCCCCCCCCTCCCCACATATAATGCGTTAGTCATTCGCCCCCTTCCAACAGGATCGTCTGCATCCGCCACTGCTCAGCAGTGTTATATGGATTACCTTCCCTTTTTGTGAAGAGTAACAACATGAAGACACATTTCATATGAAAAAGTAAGAAGTTGTGTATCAAGATCTAGTGGAACTGTTTTTACTTATGTGCATCAAATAATGTTTTAATGAGATATTACCGTATTTTCGGGTAGATAAGCCGTACCACCGTATACGCCGCACTTCGCGAAATTCGGGAGAAAAAAATTCTTTCATTCGATCCGCCACATTGGCGTATAAGCCGCATTAAACTTTGTCAAAAATTCAATCTGCGAGAACCTACACCGACGCTGTTTTCTGGTATTGACATCGTTCAAAAACAATGATAAAGAATAGGAACATTGATTTGAAAAGTGTTTCAACATCATAGATAAATAAAATGTTGCAATATTTTGCCGATAACTGCAACTTATAGTAACCCTGTTCTACTCCAGTTGGTTTCTACTGCAACCCTACTTCGCATCCTCATGGCAATGGTGGTGGGCTGGCGTGTTTTTTTAAAATTATTATTTGTTTTTCGTTTGGATTCCTTTATTAGACACATTGGTTATGGTTGATGTTTTTTTTTCTTAATTTATTCCACTTCCTTATCGGATCTAGGAGAATAAAATAACATCTGAATAAGCAGAAATGCTATCACTCTTTTCAAAATAGATGTTTTCAAGGGCGTTGCAGTTGTGGTTCTGGTTGCAGTTGTGGTTCTCGATGTCAGACTCTAATTTGTTTTGTTTTTAAACAATAATTATAAACACAACATGAACTAAAAAAAAAAAAGAAAAAACAGAAAAAAACTTTTACATTGTATTAGCTGCCATGGCGTATAAGCCGCAGGAGTTAAAATTCAGCTTTTAAACACGTATAAGCCGCGGCTTATCTACCCGAAAATACGGTATTTTACATATGGCACTAAGAAGTTTGACATAAAACGTTTGCGGTTTACAATTTATTCTACAAAATTAGAGTGTTATTTATGCTATGATTTCAAATATTTTTTGTGGTTCCTAATAATACTAGTGTTTTCTTTTGTTCCCCAAAAATTTCTTTATTACATTGGCACTAAGATAATTTATGTTTTGTTTTGCATTTAATACTTCTTAATTTGGCTTTGGGTGGGTGATGAAATAATAAAACCAATAGTTCTAAACCGAGCCTTTCACGGTAATGCATATAAGACAGTTCTGGAACACATAAAAATGATTTGTCAGTGGTGAATAATTGTTTTGAAACCATGTAAAAGTAAAATTGAAACTAATTTCTTATGTGTTAAAAAAAAAGTTATTGGGGCGAAGAAAAAAAACGCACACGCATACAATCACATGGAATTGTTCACTGGTATTTGTACTGAAATAAGCTCAGAGGCTGTCAAAAATTCACTGTTGCAATCTTGATTTATGTGAATTGTATTACACTGCAGTTCAAAAGTTTGAAAGCATGTGCTGCTCAAATAAACCTTCATTCTTCAATACACACACTTAAACAAAGGAAAACTGATGAATCATTAATCCTCAAAATGTATGTTAAAAAGAAGTATGTTTGTTGATAATGTCTTTCTGTTATACTCTATACATAACTTAGATTTCAACTATTAATTGTTTTACATTATTTGTATTTGATTTTTTTTCTTACCCTTAAACAGAATACCTTGCCAAATTTTCTCACTTGATTGCCTATCATGATCCAGAGTTAACTAACCATTTAGACAACATTGGTTTCATTCCAGAGGTAAGATATTTTTTCAATTTTTGAATTCATTTATTTCAATATTTAAAAGTTTTTTTGGATATCACTATTTTAATAAATGCTTGAATTTTGTACACATAGCAGTCAGCATTTTTTTAAATTAGTTCATGATTTACCTTCTAATAATGAGGGTACATATCTGCTGTACCCAGAAGATATTTTTTCGTTATTTCATTTATTTTATTATTTTTCTGCTTTACTCATTGTAAAGTAGGGCCTTCAAATAGCGGACAGTTTCAGATTAGTTAAATTTTTTTTTTTTGAGCTTATGGATAATTTACTTAAGAGCAAGAATCTGAGAGTGTGTCACGCCTGTGATTCATGACCTCTCAGATTTTCTCCCAAAAATTACCAAATGTTTATTATCTTATTGAAAGACCAAATCCGGAACGTTTTGCTCGAAAGTTGAGTTGTTTAGTTTTTATGGGTCCCTAAAGGTGAAGGTGCGGCATCAAAAACTAAGCCGATTTTCCATACATGGAAGTTGCTGTGAGCCAATGTTAAATTTGTGGTAAGTTGTTGCTGTAAGGGCAGTGAAGGCCCTCAAAACAAGGCATTTTTGACGTTTTTTAGCGTTTTTGAGGTCCAAAAACAGCTTGTACATTTCAGTTGGCACGGCAAAAGTAGTGTCATTTGAAAGACCAGTGTAAGCACTTTAAAATAGTGTATAAATAGCCGAGGAAAGTTCAACGTGCTTTTAGTTGCGTAAGGCCGAAATATGAAAAATGTCATATTTTACCGATATTCAAACGGTCATAACTTCCTCTGCCAACAACATATTGAAATATTTTTTTTACCAATGTCATACTCTATTCTTTGTCTTAACAGAACAGTTGAGTCCTTTGAGGCGAAATGTGAAATTTTTTTTTACAAAAAATGTATTTTTTCCTGTGCATTTCACCTCAACGGACTCAACTGTTCTGTTAAGACAAGGAATAGAGTATGACATTGGCAAAAAAAACATTTCAATATGTTGTTGGCAGAGGAAGTTATGACCGTTTGAATATCGGTAAAACATGACATTTTTCATATTTCGGACTTACGCAACTAAAAGCACGTTGAACTTTCCTCGGTTATTTATACATTATTTTAAAGTGCTTACACTGATTTTTCAAACGACACTACTTTTGCCGTGCCAACTGAAATGTACAAGCTGTTTTTGTACCTCAAAAACGTTAAAAAACGTCAAAAATGCCTTGTTTTGAGGGCCTTCACTGACCTTATGGCAACAACTTACCACAAATTTAACATTCATTTTGTAAAGATTCAACCTTCTGTATTCCATATACAAAAAGAAAATTGGAGTCAAACAGATCCTGGTAAGAGTTTTGGCTCACAGCAACTTCCATGTCTTGAAAATCCGCCTAATTTTTGATGCCGCACCTTCACCTTTAGGGGTTCATAAACTTAACTTTAGAGCAAAACATTCTGGATTTAGTCTTTCAATAAGATAATCAACAATTGGTAATTTTTGGGAGAAAATCTGAGAGGTCATGAATCACCTCATAATGCTAGGCTTGACAGTTTCTCAGATTCTTGCTCTTAAGAACTACAATATCAATAAAAAGAGTGCTATTCCCATCATGTTCTATCAGATTTATTGTAATCCCAGGTTATTTACTATTTTTCCGATTTCGAAGTGTAACTAATCATTGTGTCTTGCTTCTTGCATACAATAAAGATGATGCTCATTGATTAGGAACCAATTTAAATGACTTAAATATTCATTTAACGGATATTGCTTTTGATATATGTGCATCAAAAAATCATAGTTTTTCAGGGATAATTTCCATTTCACTACACATTCTTAACAGTCTAAAAGAGCAAACTGTTTAACTGTACTTCTAGAACTAAATCTCGTAACATTACAGTAGGATCTATTTTCCTAATTTTATCTTGTCTTTTAAAATGTCTAAATTGGGAAAATTTCACAACTTTGAAGAATTTTGAGCAGATAGTGCGTTATGAGCTTTTCTTTTTCACCATCTTCCAAAACCAATCAGTCCTTTCAATATCAATGCTTTCAGATGCCATTTCAAGTTTGTATTTTCTGACTAAACTGAATTGACTCTGTTTTGGTAAAACTACATGGGGCTTTACTTTTACCAAGCAACTGCAGTCATAACAGCTCATAACAGATTTGAGCGAGTGAACAAATAGAGGGAGTGGGTACAAAGTCTGAAAGACAGTTCAGGAAATCTCAATATGAAGTTGATAAATAAGTTTTGTGAAACCACTTTGTACATGGTTAATTTATAGAAAATTTCGTCAAAGCATTAAAAGTAAACTTTTTTGTTCAGGTAACTTATTGTCCATTGTTTGGAGTGTCCGCTATTAAGATTGAATTATATGGAACAACTTATATTGGGGGACTGGGAGTCACAAAGAGGTGTCCGCCATTCGGGCGTGTTCATTAAAGAAGGTTCTACTGTATGAGCAACATACACACTCAGTGAAGAAGTAATTAAGAACAAAAGTTAGTTGCTGACATTTGCATATATTTTGTTCTTTTGGATAGAATGTGACACTAAACAGAATATATATTATTATATGTTTTGTTAGCTGAATGCCATAAATGTCTGTCATAGGATCAAAAATTTCAAACTTATATATATGTAATGTTTTTTATGGTATTTTTACTGTTGAAAGCAGTGAGGTTGGCATTGTTTAAAAAGATAATTGGAATACTGTAACAGGAAGTAAGAAAGGATGATATTTTTTGTTCTTTAAAGCTCTTGAGTTGAAAGCCATTGATAAAATATTGAGAGAACTGATGAACTAGTGCATGCTGTGATTATTTATGGATGTATTTGTTTATTTTTAAACAGTTTTTCTTTGTTTTTGTATTAGGTTATGTGTTTTGTCTCTTTAAATATTGTGTCTGAAATGGCATGTTTTGTACTTATAACAACTGATTCTATTGTTATTCTGAATTGGTTTCTACTATTCAGTTAAAACGCTGAAAAATATTTTTGTTTTGTATATTGTTTAGGATTTACTAAAAATAACTTTATGTGTCTCATAAAGCTTAATTTCATTTTAAAAAGTATATTTTCTATTTTCAGCTTTATGCCATTCCATGGTTTCTTACTATGTACACACGTAAGAGCATCTTTTTTTATTTTATTACTAGAAAGTAACTTATTCATAGAGTGTAGTTATATATATATATATATATATATATATATATATAAATTACGTGTCCCTGTGTTTGTGGCCAATGGATTCCTCAGCTACTGAACCGATTTTAACCAAATTTTGCACGCAGTTTCAGTTTGGTCCAACTTAAATGATAGGATAGTTTTTATCTCCATTTAGGACCGCTGTATATTTTTTATTGCAAATTATCTATTTAGCTACCAGCTTTTCTGTGTTCTTGGCTAAGCCTTTTTACTAAGAATTTTTTGACACCTCCATGGCTGAGCGACATAAAGCACGCGTTCTGGCAGCTTGTGGAGCGCAGTAAACATGTAATAATCTTTCTCATCTTAATATATAAAAATTACGTGTCCCTGTGTTTGTGTCCAATGGACTCCTCAGCTACTGAACCGATTTTAACCAAATTTTGCACGCAGTTTCAGTTTGGTCCAACTTAAATGATAGGATAGTTTTTATCTCAATTTAGGACCGCAATATATTTTTTATTGCAAATTATCTATTTAGCTACCAGCTTTTCTGTACTCTTGGCTAAGCCTTTTTTGACACCTCCATGGCTGAGCGACATAAAGCACACGTTCTGGCAGCTTCCGGAGCGCAGTAAACAGGTTGTAAGTTAGCGGGGCGTTGAGTGTTATTTGACTTTTTTGTGAAGTAATAAACAAACGCGTTACTTCCCTTGAAATTTAAATGTGGTAACCCAGGTAGCACAAAATAAGTTTAAACGTTTTATAAACATTTTTAATCGGTTGTTGCAACGTTAATAACCATTTTACAACCTTTAAAAAACGAAGTGTGCTACTTGGGAAGCTGTCAGAAATGATTGTCACTTAAGAGTTTTTATGCCTCTGAGGCTGATAGGTAGAAAGCGCTTGGTGGGATAGCTCCTGGACTGCATTTAAGTGGCTGTTCTTCTTACTACTATTATATCTACAAAAGTTTGTTTGGGTGGATTTATGGATGGGGCAGTCAGTTGATAAGCAGTCCGAAAAAATTGCCTTTTTTGAGCCTCTGTCGCCGGGCGACATAAAGCATATTCTGACAGCTTCTGGAGCGCAGTAAAATAGGTTGTAAATACAAAATCAATAATGGATGATTAATGTAGGTACTTAATTTTTTTTTGTATTTTCTAATAAAAAAAACTTAATAAATTCAAAAATTTGTTTATTTATTGCCTTTAAAGCGGAATAGAGTTCGCCGGCTCAGCTAGTATATATATATATATATATATATATATATATATATATATATATATATATATATATGAGTGATTCCATACCAACTCACCGAATGGGGGTCGCACGACCGACTCTGATTTTCTTTTAATTTGGCACTCATGTTGATCATATAGAGGCATGGAAAAGTCCAAATTGTTAGGTTCCTGCTCCACTTATTTTCTGAGATACATGCCCTCAAAGTTTGTCCGCCACGTCAAAATACTAAAAAAGTGATGTTATTTAATCATTTTTTATAAAAAATCGTACTCATGCAAAATAAAAGTGTTAGATATCTATGGAAACTAGTTATTCCAGGCATTCTGAAAAAAAATACTAGAACGTTCATAATGAAAATTGCCAAGGTACAGGGCTCTTGAAGTTGTCACCACAAAAATTTGATTTTGCAGATTTTGCTAAAATTGAGGCATTTATTACAAAAAAAAAAAGGCAAACAAAACCAAAGGTTTTCTAACTTTCTGGTAGTGTACAGGTCCTCCCTGTAAATTGCTACGCAATAAATTTTTTGGGTTTCTCACTCCTTGGAAATATTTTAGCTTAAAGATAAGCCATAAGGCAAAAAAATGCGTTTTTGGCCATCTTGGCAGCCATTTTTCTCATAAAGGGGGAGCAGTAGAAACTTTAATTTTTTTAAAACATGCCACTGATATGTTTATTCACAAGAAAAGAGTTTACTTTTGGTTATTTCTCCCATTAAGAGATATCCTGCTGACAGTATATGCATGTTTTTCGCGACGACCATATGCTTTTGTTCCCCCTCTCATAGACTTAAAATTAATTAAACCAAAAAATAATGATATATTTGTTAATAGCTGTATTGTCTACCCAATATGTCATGAAGTTTAATTTATTAAATCATTGAACAATAAATTAGATAATTGATGAAAACAAGAAATAGTATTTCTCTGATGCCTGAGCATTATGCATTCATAATTATAAAGCACTAAATACTTTCTTGAGAAATTAATTAACATAAATTAGCTCTAAATATTTATATTGTAAGCAATTCCCAATTATGTGATTGGGATACTCCTGTTTTTAATTGAAGAATTTCTTGAATATCACATGAATATCAGGAAAATAAATGAGGTCTTTTCGTTTGATGTAGGATATTTTATGACAAATTTCATTTGATGGGCTACTAACTGAGCATGGGGATAAAGAGCTATTAATTTCAGCATCGAATTCCATTTTACCTTATTAACAGTTAAATATTTACAAAATAATTTAATAAATAATTTAATATAAAGCCATGCTCGAAGAATTAAAATTAGTGCAAATAATTTATTCCCATACTAATCTTTACAAAACTGACATGTGTTGAGCACTGATAAGAACTGACAAGAATAAGTTTACTCACTAAAGTACTAGTTCACAGATACTATAAAGCGTACATTCTATTTTCTACAAAATAATACTGCAACAAAGAACAAGGGTATAAAGGGGTAGGTACTAAAGAATTTCTTGAAAAATCAATTAAAATAAATTAGCTTCGAATATTTATCTCATAGGCAATACCCAATCTTGTGATTGGAAGTTCCTGATTGATGGCTATAAACAGGAGGATACCCTTGTTTTTTGTTGCAGTATTATTTTGTAGAAAATAGAATGTATGCTTTATAGTATCTGTGAACTAATATTTTAGTGAGTAAACTTTTTCTTGTCAGTTCTTATCAGTGCTCAACGCATGTCAATTTTGTAAAGATCAGTATGGGAATAAATTAGTTGCGCTCATTTTAATTCTTCAAGCATGGCTTTATATTAAATTATTTATTTAATTATTTTGTAAATATTTAACTGTTAATAAGGTAAAATGGAATTCGATGATGAAATTAATAGCTCTTTATCACCATGCTCAGTTAGTAGCCCATCAAATGAAATTTGTCATAAAATATCCTTCATCAAACGAAAAGCCCTCATTTATTTTCCTGATATTCATGTGATATTCAAGAAATTCTTCAATTAAAAACAGGGGTATCCCAATCACAAGATTGGGTATTGCTTATAATATAAATATTTAGAGCTCCTTTATGTTAATTAATTTCTCAAGAAAGTATTTAGTGCTTTATAATTATGAATGCATAATGCTCAGGCATCAGAGAAATACTATTTCTTGTTTTCATCAATTATCTAATTTATTGTTCAATGATTTAATAAATTACATTTCATGACATATTGGGTAGATAATACAGCTATTAATAAATATATCATTATTTTTTGGTTTAATTAATTTTAAGTCCATGAGAGGAGGAACAAAAGCATATGGTCGTCGCGAAAAACATGCATATACTGTCAGCAGGATATCTCTTAATGGGAGAAATTACCAAAAGTAAACTCTTTTCCTGTGAATAGCTAACATATCAGTGGCTTGTTTTTAAAAAAAATTAAAGTTTCTACTGCTCCCCCTTTATGAGAAAAATGGCTGCCAAGATGGCCAAAAATGCATTTTTTGCCTTATGGCTTACCTTTAAGCTAAAATATTTCCAAGAAGGAGTGAGAAATCAAAGTTATGCATTGTGTAACCATTTATAGTAAACATCTGTACACTACCAGAAAGTGAGTAAACCTTTGGTTATGTCTTCCTTTTTTTGGAATAAATTCCTCAGTTTTAGCAAAATTGGGATAATCAAATTTTTGTGATGGCAACTTCTAAGAGTGCTGTACCTTAACATTTTCCGTTATAAACATTTCCATATTTTTTTCTGAATGCCAGGAGTAGCTAGTTTCCGTAGATATCAAACACTTTCATATTGCATGAGTAGAAGTTTTAAGAAAAAAATATTAAAAAACATCAATTTTTTGGTATTTTGAAGGTCCAGACAAACTTTGAGAACCCGTATCTCGGGAAATAAGTGGAGCAGGTAACTTTCCTTTTGGGCTTTTTCATACCTCTATACCATCAATCTGTGTACTAAATTAAAACAAAATCCGAGTCCGTCGTGCGACCAACTTTTTTTTTTCGGTGAAATGGTATGGAATCGCTCATATATATATACTTATATATATATATATATATATATATATATATATATATATATATATATATATATATATATATATATATACATATATATACGGGGTGTCCACTCCTATCGTGGACCAATAGCTAATTTCTTAACCGTTAGAGATAAGCATATAGTTCATTTAGGAAAAAGTCTCTAAATTATGAAAGGAATTTTGGGTCTATTCAATGTTTTTCAAAAAATCAAATTTTGAAAGAGTTACGAAATTTAGATTTTTATACAGCCCCCCATTCCTATCAATCATATTTAGTAAAACATTCTTGACACTGTAACGTTTAAAACTAAAAAAAAATCACTCTTCTACGACAAAAATTGACCGAGTTATGACGTTTTGAAAAATCAAGATTTTGAAGGATTTCGCATACGGTCTCTTAAGTGATCTCTCGATGACGTCATGAAATAATGCAAAATCTTGATTTTTCAAAACGTCATAACTCGGTCAATTTTTGTGGTAGAACAGTGATTTTTTTTTAAGTTTTAAACGTTACAGTGTCAAGAATGTTTTACTAAATATGATTGATAGGACTGGGGGGCTGTATAAAAATCTAAATTTCGTAACTCTTTCAAAATTTGATTTTTTGAAAAACATTGAATAGACCCAAAATTCCTTTCGTAATTTAGAGATTTTTTCCTAAATGAACTATATGCTTATCTCTAACGGTTAAGAAATTAGCTATTGGTCCACGATAGGAGTGGACACCCTGTATATATATATATATATATATATATATATATATATATATATATATATATATATATATATGCTAGCTGACCCGGCGTACTCTGTTCCGCCTTAAAGGCAATAAATAAGCAAAGTTTTGAATTTATTAAGTTTTTTATTATTAGAAAATACAAAAAAAAAAAATTTAGTACCTAAATTAATCATTCATTATTGTTTCTGTTTTTCAGTACATAGGTTGCTCTTCACTTAAGTACCTTGTGATACACAACATTTTTTGTTTTATTATCAGACGCAAAAACAAACATAACAGATGGTCTTCCGGCCCGTGAACATGCCACATATAATTGACCATGGGAAAAACAATGATGTTTTAGATTCAAACCCCAAACTTTTAAGGATTGGCCTTGTGATTTGTTGATGGTCATGACAAATGCAAGATGGATCGGAAATTTAAGTACTTTAAATTCAAACAGCATATCGGTTGGGATCATCGGGATCCTCGGAATGAGCAATCGTTTCTGACAGCTTATCACATTGAAATTTCAAGAAAAGTAACTCGTTTGTTTATAATTTATTTCAGTCAAATAACACTCAATGCACAGCTAACTTAAAACCTGTTTACGGCGCTCCGGAAGCTGCCAGAACGTGTGTTTTATGTCGCTCAGCCATGGAGGTGTCAAAAAAGCCTTCGTAAAAAGGCGAAGTCAATAAGACATTTTTTCCATTAATGTAACTGATACACATAAATTATAGCCTATGTCCGTCTCCTTGCTCTAAGCTACCTACCTACCAATTTTTAGCCATATCGGTACAGCTGTTCTTGAGTTATAAATAGTGTAACTAACACAACCTTCTTTTATATTTATATATATATATATATATACACACCCTTTTGCAAATTAATTGAAACAAACTGGAAAAATTGAAAACACTAAGAAGAAGTACGATTTCATTTGAATTTATGTAAAGTCAGGAGATTTAACAACATAATAGGATCTCAACAACTCTTTATTAACATGTGGACACAATTTGGCATGGAATCTACCAATTTTTTACACTCATTTGTAATATTTGTGTCCTTGAACCAAACATGAATTAGTGCAGTGATTAGCTTCTCCATTGCTGAACAACCCTTATGCAATACTCAATTCTTGCATATAGCATAAAGATTCTCGAAAGGATTGATACCTGAAGAGTTCCCAGGTCCTCATTGTCTCCATTTGGTTCTCAGACATGAATTTCCTGGTCATTTTGGGCGTATGGCAAAAGGCTAAATCCGGCTGGAAAATCTCTATTCCGTCTGCACATTGTTTCTTCAATACTAGTAAAGCATATTTTTCCCAAAATAGTAATAGACTGCTCAGAAATATCATACCCTCAGCAGGCTGCAAAGAACCAACCCTATTTTAACCCAAACAACCCCTAATTATTATTTTTTCGAAGGTGTAAACAAATCGGTTCATGATGCAGTCCCAAATGTTTTTACTTGGAGGTTCCTGGCGATCTCTGTTCCTTGCCCTTGGACAATGAAATGTATTAGGTCACAAAATAGTTCTCTCCTCTCATTTTAACAGTTCAATTCTGATATTTTAATACCCATAAGTAACGCTTTTTCTTCAATGGGTTTTGTCAGAAGCTGTTTCTTCATAGGCGATTGGCAAGCCAACTGGCTTCAATAAGGTGCTTCCGAACAGTATATGAGCTCAGATTTATTCCATACCTTTTGAAATCTCTATTTAATGCTGCACAAGTCTTTTTCCTTTGTATTTGTAGAAAAGAGTCATCTCTTGGTGTTGTTTTTAATTTTCAAGAACATTTCCCTCTCCTCTTTGGAGATATGGATCCTGCTTCTCTATTTTGTTTAAAACACGGCTCACATTTGCAATACTAAAGTCAACTATCTTCGAAATCTCTCTATAATTCTGGGGTATGTGTGGAAAAAGTAATAATTTCGTGGTGTCACATCCATCGCTGACAACAATGAAATTTCAACTGACGTAATCATAGATGCAGTTTTAATCTACGGAAGTTTCTGCACATGTGCCCTTAGAGCCCCTCTGATTGTTGAAAATTGATAATAGGAGAATGATTTATTCATCTCATCGATATTTTTACTACTTTTAGTATGATTAATGAAGAATACTAGGAATAGTTTCAAAATAAAAGAAAAAAAATCTTTGTTTCAATTAATTTGCTAAAGGGTATATATATCAGGGATATGCCGTCTTAGTAGGCAGTGCCTATCCGGGAAGAAAACAGACCAACCTTTTAACTTCATTTAGTGACATTTAATGCATTGAGTAGAAAAAAATATTTAGGTATTACGTAGCAAAAATTAGTCAAAAAGAAAAAAATGGAATTTTTCCATTTTTGCACAATTGAAAAGCATCAATCGTCGCTTCTTTTCGACTTCTGTGTCTATACAACGCATAGCATTAAAAAACAGCCACGTGCCTCACTATTTTCCTCCTACAAATCATCCAAAGCGACCGCAAAAGCAGAACAAAATGCCTCTGTGTGTTGTCAGCGAGGATCCTGGCTTCTGCTTAGTGTTAACCTCGTAAGCTACTCTCCGTCTCTGCTGGTCTCGTCGATTCTCTGCAGAAAATTGAGGATGTAATGAGCAGAGCGATGAGCGCTAGAGAATTTCTCGAAGGTTTTGGCAGCTCGGTTCGTTTTTCTGTGGTGTTTTGTTTTTTCACTTGTCATGTTGTTTCCCGTGTTTAAGTTGAAACCTCAGGATAGTTCTTTCATTTAAGCTTTTTTTAAAAAAAAAGACTTACAAAAAGAAGCTACAAAATATTGAAAAATTCATTTCATTAGTATATAAAAGTAAATTTCAAAAATTAGCTTTTGGAGTTGATAAGGATGCATTTACAGTCTAACAAAAAAGTACGGAAACTTTTTTGACTAAGACTAGTAACAGGCTCTGGGCCTAGCTAGGCTGGTCCTGGTCAATTTATAGTCCCCAATAAATATCAATGGCCCGTTTAAAGCTATCAACTCTGTTGCTTATTACAACCTTTTCTGGTAAGCTGTTCCGGGTGCTCACAACCCTATTACAATAGTAATTTTTCCTAATTTCCTGGTTAACTCGAGATTTAAAGAGCTTGAAACAATGTTTCCTTGTCCTGCTTACCATGCAAAACTTTAACCCAGTAGTTACATATTTCATTTTGATAAATTTAAATAGTTGAATCATTTGCCTTCTGACTTGCTTTTGCTCAAGACTATACATATTAAGCACATTAAGCCTAGAATCATAGTCTGAATTAGAAAGCCCATTTACTAACCTTGTAGCCCTTTGAACTCTTTCCAAGAACTAGATATCTTTCTTAAAATAAGAGGACCAAACTTGAACAGCATTCTCCAAATGAGGTCATACCAAACTTCTATATAAAGGCAGAAGAATCTTAGATTTGTTTGTAACAGATCTATTGCTAAACCCAAGTATCCTATTGGGGTTTCTTACTAGTAATGCTGCTCTGTTGACTAAACTCTAAGTCCTGATTTATTAAGACACCCAGATCCATGAAATTATCTGTCTTACTAATGAATGAACCCTGTATATAACAGTTTCTATGCTTATTTCTATGACCTAAATGTAATAAATGTAAGATAATGATTATGATTGCAGCATATTTCAGTTGCAGTTTTTTAGAAGTGCTTTTGCTGTGAACTGAGCTCTGTAAAAAAAAAAAAAAGGAATTAAATTAAATTGAAAAAGTAGCTGGTGAGAAAATTAACCAGTACAGTCGTTTAAAATATGCTAAAGATAAATTACATCCCTTAAAAAACTTTACTTTTTGAAAAGATGTAAGAACTTTTACTACATCAGTGATTCAGTTGTGCAAGCAAAAAGCAATTGTATTTTTTACACTGAACTTAGGCTCATCTGCCAACTACATTGTTGTCAGCAATGGAATTAAATTATACAATAAATGAAAAGCTTAACATATAGATACTAATTTGAAGTCAGCTCTTTGGAGAAAAATAAAGGCAGAACTAACAGCTTATTAATATAGAAACATTTAGTGATTTCTGATAATTGATATAGGTCACAAATTTTGTTGAGCAACATGCTCATAATGAAAGTTACTTCATTCATATATTTTGATATGTCATGTCACAAAATACTTCTTCTTTCCAGATGTTTTTCCACTGCATAAAATCTTTCATTTATGGGATACATTGCTATTAGGTGAATCATGTTTTCCTCTTTGCATTGGTGTAGCTATTTTAAAGCAACTACGAAATAACTTACTATCATATGGCTTCAACGAATGCATTCTTATGTTTTCTGACATGCCTGGTAAGTTGCTGTTAACAGTTCATAAATTATTTATAATTTTGACATTAGCATGTCAAAGATTTGTTTTGTATAACTTACATGACCCTGATTTCTAAACTTGTTTATGCATTTTTATGTGACAGTTATTTCTACGGTATAGGGCTCACATTCCAGTTAAACATTCTTCATTTATTAATTAACTTTTGGCTATTCTATAAAATAAATTCCAGATTACCTGCTGAATGGAGTGCGACATAACTGCAGATAAGCTGCAAGATAAGGAAAAACGATACTGGACTATGTAATATCTTTAAAAGATGAATAATACTTGCTCTAACATGAAAAATAAATTTGTATATTTTTAGCAGAAATGTATTTGTTAATGTAAATGCTATTTTTTATGAAATGCATAGACGGCATAGCTGGTTTGACATATGCATATGGCATAGCAAATATATACACTGCTGCACGTCTGGCACAAAGTTACAAAAAGTTAAGCAAGACAACTCAGTGCTGAATAAATTATTGCAGGTCTTCGAAATACATGTCTCACAAACATAGTTCTTTACGAGTCAAATCTAGAACCCCTGAGTCTTAGAAGAAGTGCATGCATGATTAAGTACTTCAACAAACTTTGCAGTCTTGGTTCACAAAACCAAACTTCAGATTTCCTGGGGACTTAGCGTAATAACCAAAGGCTCAAGAAACACTCTATTTAGGCAAGCCTTCTCTTGTGCTGTCAAATTGCTAGTGATGTCAAAGAACACCATCTGACACAGTGGATTGACCTTTCAGAGTCACTGTGTGCAGTTTCTTTCCACACTGACCTCCCCACTTATGTAAACAAGCAAAGTTATCTTACTCTTCCACAAATGGCTCTAGAAAGAATTTATGACATTCCCATGGATGCTGTTCAGGTTTACACTAATGACATCAAAAACAATGTTGGGTGTACAGGCAGCATAATCTACATCAATTCACAGGGAAAAGAGAGTAAGGTTCAAAAAAGAAGCCTGACTTCTGCTTGATTTTCTGTAGTGAGCTTTATTGCCATAAGTGAAGGCCTGAGTTCTATCATATAACTCCCTGATATAAATGAAGTATGGATCATATCGGACAGTAGAAGCTCCATTCAAAACTTAGCCAGTTGGCAAAATGCATGGCCAATTTCTGTAGGGTGCACTAAGTCATGGACCTGATCTAGTCCTGTTAGTCTCCAGGGCCTCATAAACAACCATATAGTAAATAACCTATTGATTATGTTAACAACTTATTTCTAGCTTTTGATGATGCATAGTGGTCAAAAAATCCTCTTCAATTCCTTGTTTGCCCCCCCATATGCATGGGTGATGGAATTTTCATAAGATAGTGGTGAGCTGAAACTGGACACTATTGTGACCAAAATTATATAACAATTAGACAGATTTTTCTAAAAACCAAAAAATGTCAAATTGAAAGATTCAGGTCACTTCTGGGGAAAGATTTGATGAGGTAATTTAAATCTTTCCAAGTATTTCTTATTTGCATGCTGCTTATGTTTTACACTCATGTTTTGTTATGGCATTCTTGTACTTGTTTTACTTTAAAGAAATCATAAGCTTTTAAATGTTTTAAAAATAATTTTGCATTTTAAAATATCTCAAATATTGGTTTTATGATTTTGCAAATGAAACAATCCAAAAATAAAATTTCTTCAAAGATTTTTTAAAAATTTCTTTTTAGAAATTGATATACAGCGTTGTGTTCAAGATTCCATAAAAATATTTTGTAGCACTCCCAAAAGTATTACATACAGAATGCATGAAAATCCGAGTCCAAAGCCAAAGCAGTCTTTCGAAACTAATGTGAAGTCATCTAATGAATCCTATGCTGTGGAACGGAATTTAGTAAGACTTACATATTTAAAATTTTTCAGTTCTTGCTTGTTTTAGTTAAAAGTTAGTTTTGCTTTTATCAATTTTCCCAAATTGTTTTATCTTATATTTACTGTTTAATTACACTAGTCCACAATAAAAACTTTTTTTTGCTTCATTGTGAAAAATACCTGATCATTGTGTAACATGAATCGCTGAATTCAAATATGTAAACAGTTTTCTCCATCACCCACAGATTATCAGGATATTCAACTGAAATTTGAACAATATCTGCATATTCACATGTATGATTAATACTAAAATAATGATCAAAAACTTAACTATTGTTCAATTTTTCTGTATTTGCCATTAGCAACATCCCTATTAAGTGTCCATCAATATTCAGCTTCTTCACTTGGACAATGAGAGGCCACCAAAAGATACATTTGCTTAGCTTTACATCAATAATATGAGGAAATTCTGGTTTAAAGTATTAAAATCCCGCACTAGTGTTACCAACTGCCTTAAAGTTTAGAGCATCTTAAGTTTCCTTAGAGTACCATATGGGCCAAATTTCAGTATTACCACCTTTTCTCCTAAAAGTAACATAATTTCAACTTTTTCGCTAGTTTTTCCTTAAACTTTGTGCACTAAATATTTATATCACTATTGCCCGAACCTGATGAAAATTTGTTTTCAAAATCTGCCTAAGAGCGACAAACAGTATTTTCGAAATTGGGCACAAACCTAAAATTTTCATCTGCATGCATAATAAAATAATCCCGAATGTAATGTTATTGTGGTCACTATCTCTAATAGGATCCCCTACAAATAATCCTTGAACAGTACCTTCGTCCTCACACTGCAAAAAGAACGCCTAAAGCTAAAATAGATCCCTGATTAATAGTGAAAGCTTAAAAGACCTCGGAAAAAGTGTTACGTTACTACATTATAGAAAAATGCCCACACCAGCTTTTAAGTCTACTCTCAAGCTTTCTGGATGTTTTGCTTCTTCAAAATCATTCTTGAAATTCGAAAATCAATAATTTTCTTTCTGTTAGTTGCAAACCATTAATTTCAGGCAATTTGTGTCAATTTTGAAATATTTTTATAGTTTATGACATTAAAACAATAATTAACTCCACTAATATTATGTAAGTCTTAGGGGCCTCCCAAAATATTTGACCATTAATTTGAAGGGCAAGAAAAGAAGTTCAGAAAATGAATTTAGCAACTTTATCAAAAGTATATATACACCTAAAAACCTAAAATTAATTTTGATAATATTTAGGTTACAACTTATGTAAAACTTTTTGTCATGTATGTGTAACCTGCATTAAATAAAGACTTTATAGCCCATTTACACCCTAGTCCTGACAATAAGATATGTAATTGTAACTCTAGAGCACTTTCTTCAATTGTACAGGTTACCCCACAGATATACTAGTCTTACTTCCTCAAAATTTCTTATTCAGAGCCTACTTTTATAATTGCGTTAATGTCACGCTTGTTTTTCACTATTAATAGTATTTATTTTGAAGCAATTAATACATGTTGGGTAAAAGTATGATACAGCTAATCCCATAGGTTTGGCTTGTATTAACTATATTTTCTAGTAGTATATCTGATTGCCATGTATACAATAATTTGAAAATTATGCATCAAAATTAATTATTTAGGTGATGACTCCAGTATCCCTAGAAGAACTAAAATCTGAAACTTGTGCCAGAATTTCTGCAGAAGACCTGTTAGAATTTTTAGATCTTTTACCAGATTCAAGAAATCATCCTAAGTCCCAAAATATAAAGATTGTTGTTGTTGACATTAGATCAAGTGAAGAGTATCCTTTTTCATAATTATTTACACTTTAATGCTAATTTTTACTATGTGGGTTGACACCTTCTCTATTTAACAAGACAAATGTAAAAACCAAGAAACAACATTTATATTTTAATGGAATTTGATATTTGCAGAATGGAGGTAAAAGTGTTTTGCAGGTCCGTCGGCTAATACCTCGATCTGCAAGCGCTGATTGCACTCTGGGTACGCTGTAACCCCTCAAATATGCTGCATTTTCTGTACTATCCATCTTTGCCAAAGCCAGTGCACCATGGACCAATCCAGATGTGTGTCAGTTGAGCATTGACGTAAGGACCAGACGTAAGGACCAATATGTCCTTTTCAGTTTGATCACCATGCTCCTTGTAAAGTTGTCTGTAAAGTAGTAGTGCTGGAACTGCCTCCGTTGATGGTGGGCTGGCATTCTCTGGTATTAAACATGTCCACTGAGATGAAAGCAAGATTTCAATCTTGATTTCCCTCTTTAATCTTATTTAACTAGTGTCAGAGAGCTACATATTCCCCATTATTTTGCATAACTTGGTGTAGTGCATCTACTTGGAAATTTGTATAATGTTCTAGCAACTTCTTGGTGTTGCATTTTCAATGTTACATAATGTATAATCATTTTTCTATTATTCTGGATTCAATTGCTTTAAGGCTTCTAAATGTTGAATTATCATTTGTAATGCATTTAAAATGTAATAATAATACTAATGTACTACCAAATAGCCTTGTTTTATTGTTGCAAATGCGTAATTCAAAAGGATTTGATTGCAAAATTGAATTTTCATACCTTATCTGAAATATTTCCTGAATGAACTTTTAGATATTGTCGTGGATCATTAGAGAAAAGCATAAATATACCCTTTTCTACAGCATTTTCAGATGATGGTAGTTTAGATAGCCAACTCATTCGCAGCTTCAAAGGAAAATTGATTACTATCATTGGTAGTAATAAAGATAAAGCAGCTCCTGAAGTAAGTTTATGTAATTTCTTAAATCAGTGCATACTATATAAAAATCACAGAAACATGATTTAATAATGCAACTATAAATAAACCTTAATTAGTAATGTATTAATTTTAAAATACTGACAGAAACAATCCCTTCCCCGAGAAAACATGTTGCAGAGTAATGAAATTTGATCAATTCAATTGTTTAGTTAGCATGTTTATTTTATTAAATTTTCAAGATCACAGCTTGTTTTACCTACAACTAGGACATTCAGTGCTGGCTGTGGATCCGGACACAAACAAGGCAAAAAAAGTAACGAAAATAGCATTTTCAATTGACCTTTGCCCCCAAAGAGTAATGTGAGCCACCAAATTATTTATGTTAGCATGTACTTAGTATCAAGTAGTATCCATATTTAAAAAAATTAGCATGGGTCACTCATTGCTTTTAGAGCAAAGCGATCATACATTTAGTACGATATATTCATGACCTTAAACTTTGACCTCTACTCAGTGAAAAACAAATCAGATTTTCAAAAAAAGAAACTTCACTTTTTCTTATAGTATTCCAAACACTTCCTAAAATTTTTAGGAAAATTGAAGACATCAACTATCAAAAGTGTCCGACTTGAAGACTTAAGTTCATTCAGCCAAATGCCAACAATCGTATGGTGGACTATGTAACATTCATGACGATTTCAGTTTGATGAATGTGTGAATATATATGTATAATATCAATATTATGTTGCTTTATTTCAGTTTGCTTCAAAACTTGTAAGAGCAGGCTGCAGTCATGTTTGTACTTTACATGGAGGCATTGAAATTTTAAGGAAGACTGGTTTGCTGATTGCCAAAACATCTGAAAGCTTATAACAGTTAACGATCAGATTATTACTGTTCTGCCATCTGTATAATTTTTTTACAGTTGCGTATTTCCCTGTTATATTTTGTAATTATTTTATTAAATTCATAATAAAGCTAAGGCAACAAAACTATCAATTTTATTACTAACTTTTATCAAATTTAGTAGATTGGTATACTAATTTAAAAAAAATTATACTTAACACTAGTAAGACAAAATGGCCAGTGGGGTCCCTTCTTTTTTCAGAGTGAATTATTATAAATTTTCTTCCTAAGTTGGTCCTATTGATGGGAGCAAGGGGGGATTAAAGATTTTGTGCACAAAATAATGTATTTAGAAATTTATAAACTTTACCTTTCAACACTTTTTTCTTTGTTTAAATGTCTTACATGAAAACTAACTTTGATAATGCAAGCTAATTTAATTTCCTTGTGTTCCAAAGTTTTTGTGCTACTATTCTCACTAAAATTAAAGTTGTATACACAGAAAAAAAATGATATAACATCAACTAGTAAAATTGTTTGAGTTATAATTTTAATATATTTTCATTAAATGTTTGTGTGTGTGTGTGTGCCAGGGGTGAATTCATACTTTCCAGTATTCGAACGCCAATTAAATCTTGAGTCGTTATCAATTTAACGTGAAATGAAAATTTATTTTTTTAGAAAAGCAGTGCCAAAGCTGATTTTCGATCCCAAAATCACCGCCCTGGTTTGTACACATACGTCTAAATGCATGTAAAAAACTTTTATGGAAAAACAACTTTCTGTTTAACAACTTTCTCATAATTTCCAAAACAAAATCTCAAAGATTGATTTCACAATTTATAAAAATCACATTCTACTCAAAATAAACTGACAAATGATAATTTGACTAATTTAGATAATTTTTATTTTTTTAAGCTTACAAATCTACTGGTAGTTAGAAAACAGAACAGCTGTAAAAAGTGTTCCCATATCTAATGCATACTGCATCTATTTTAAAATATTTTATGTTTAGTCAGAAAAAACTTTCTTTTAACTCATAGAAAATCTTTTTTCCAGGGGGGAGGGGCTATTTTTTACCTTTGGAAATTTTGCATCTTTGGTTGGTCCATAAGCCTCATGCATAATCCCTTATTTTTTTATTACCCAGCACCAAAACTGCATCAAGCTTAAAAATATTTATTTCTGAAAAATTTTGTTTTGCTAAAATATGAAAATCACCATAAAAAGATCAGATTATCTCTTGTTTCGAAGATACTGAGCTAATTGGGAAAGAAAATCTCACTTTTTTTTCGGGGGTTGCAAACAGAAGCACCTCCCATAGGACTAACATCTTTCGAACTTTAATTCCTGGTTGTTAGAAAACATCTCACTACATGATACACAAATCTTCATCAAATTGAAGTTCCGGGGCGAGAAATGTCCAACATTAGCCTCTAGTATATCCAAATAGTTTTCTGCTTCCACCCTTGCTCATTCTGCTAGGAAAAATTAAGAACTTTGAAAGCTATGAACTAAGATTGATTTCTAACACCTTAAAAGGAAATTTCCAAGAAGTGACGGTTAAGGAGGGAACAATTTAACAGCCTCTTAAATATGCACAATATTGAATACACTAGTTTTTGATTTAAAAAAAAATTGGAGGAGAAGTGATAAACACCTTGGAAGCATTTAAAAGTGTTACAAGATTTCTAGGCAATATAGAAGATGCATGTTACTAACAGTTGGTTGAAAGACTTTAACAGAAGTTCTGTGACAGTTGACAGGACATATATCTCTGAACCACCATTTCCTCCAGTATTTTTTGCCTAAAAACTGAAGCTGTAGGCGATAAGCATAGTAAAAGGTTTCACTAAAATATATCTGCCATTAAAGACATCTATCAATATCATTGGTCTGAGTTAATGTTTGTCAAATACTGCTATACTACTGCAAGATGTGTTCCTTCTTTGATGTACAAGAAGCAATCGTAAAGGAAGTGATTACAGGAATAGGCAAAAATCAATCATTGCTATAACAAGATGATAAACTCATACCTGCTAAGGTGTAACGTTAGGGTTCTGCCAAATACACTCGAGGAACTTCTGACATATATAATAGGTGTTTTTTTTTTTTTTTTTTTTTTTTTCAGTATTATTAGTGATGTTTAAAGTAAGTATATCTTAAATAATTTTACTGGTACAGTCAACGCTCATTTTAACAACCACTGTTGTCCGTGAAAAATTGTTTGCTACCATGCAAATGTTAAATGAATTGCATATATTTTAGTCCTAATTTAAAAACTCAAATGATTTTACATATCATTTAAAAAGATTTAAGGAACTTATAAAATAGTACAGATTTGGGGATAGAAAACAATAAATACTACACATTAATTAAATATAACTCAAAAATAATACATTCAACAGCAAAATACAATAAAAATTATTAACTGCAATCAGACATTTTTTACTTAGAGATCATAATGAGCTTTATGTTTTTTAAATTTTATTTATCATCTAAATATCAGTTACTCCTGGTTTTTAGATAACAAATAGCTTTTGGCTTTTATAACTGTTTCTAAAAATAAATTAGTTCATCCTATCTTTTGTTTATGTATGATTTAATTATTTTACCCTTTCATCATCAAATAACTCCTTTCAATGGAAATTCTTTATCTTTAGAAATATAAAATTTCGAAATATTAGTTTAGGAATAAATAATTGCAAATAAGTTGAAACGTAATTTTGGACGTTATATTAGAATGAGAGATTCAGTTTGGACATTCTAACGAACTTAAAAATCACATTGAATCAATGGAATAGCACACAGAGCTTTATAAATGAGTTGCAAAAGCAGAAAGGTTCTTCTAAAAATCGCTCGCTGACTGTATAACAATAAATGCTAGGGGTTTAAAAAATGAAAGTCTATTACTAAATATTGGCGAGAACTCCTATTTTCTACTTTTTCCCCCCTTTATGTGATATGAGTAATTACATTAAACTACTTTAAACTGTTATTTCTGGGTTTTCAGAAGATATGGAAAACTACTGACCGCACCCTCCCCCCCCCCCCCTTTAATAAACTATCTAATTCACAGGAGTTTTTTTGTTTTCTTCGATTTTCAAATATTTTCTGCGCTTTTAGCTCTTGTGAATACTCATTTTTGTTCCAGTTTTTGCACAGGGGATCTTGACATTTGGTACTGTTTCAAGTTGATAGATCTTGGAAGTTGGATCTTAGGTCTTTTTTAGCAAATTTCTAGCTATTGTATAAACTTTCTATAGGCTTTGAGCTCAATCTATGCAATTGAATATGTTCATTTTGTTTTGTCTGCTTTAATGTGTTATTTTTCTTTAGAGAAATTACTCGTTACAACTATTTATTGTAATATGCTCAATTTCTTAATGTGTTATATATATATTCCACTCTTATTTACTAGTCAGATTTATGTTTGTTCCTTTATAAAAATATATTTTCTTATTTAATAGTTTTGTGTATGATGATACATAGTACATTTTAGCTTACTTTTTGTTGATCGTTTTTGTTTTGTTATTAATAAAATAAAAATATTAAGTATTTTTAAAATTCGCTTGGATCAATCTTTATTCACAAATACAAACATTTAAATGCCCTTGTAATTAGTTTTAAAAAACTTTATAACTAGCTCATATGCCTGTTCTGAAGTTTAACATGCTTTTACTTAGCCTGTACATCAGGGCCATAGCGGCGGGTAGGCCAAGGAAGAGGCCGCCTGCCCTGGGAAACTTTTCATCCCCAAAGCAAATACTGTAAAATCCTGAAAGTAACCTCCTTCCTTTTCAAAACCAAACAGATACATTTAAGGGGGGGGGTATAATCGAGATTTAAGATTAAGTATATTCGGGATTTAAGAGCCGTTTTTCTTTAAGAATTAGGCAGTCAAAAAACTTGTTTTTATTTTGCTGAAAATTTCAGAATATGGTCTTTATTTAAAATTATAAAACACGTGTTTTTTATTTTTTCAAAAAAAAAAAAAAAAAATATTTCCGTTTTGGGAGGTCAAAGTTGGACTTTGCTCTTTTTTTCAATAAAAACATGCCAACTTAGATGAGCAAATACTTTTCGCTTTAGGAGTGAACCGTGGAACTGACAATTATTTTGTGTTCTACTATATCCGGGGTTATCTCGGTTACAATGAGGTTGGTTCCTTGCAGACTGTTGAGGGTATGATGTATTTTGAGCAATCTATTACTATTCTGAAAAAAAAATGCTTTACCAGTGTTGAGGGAAGGATACTCAGATGGAGCGGGTTTTTTCCTACAGGATTCGGCCCCTTGACATATGTCTAAATGACCAAGAAATTCATGTCTGAGAACCAAATTGAAACATCTGAATGTCCTGAGAACTGTCCTGATATCAATCCAATCAAGAATCTTTAGGCTAATGCAAAAATCTCCTATTATACACTAGGTGGCCAAAAGTATCCGGACACTTTCAAAAATTCACATTTTTACATATAGCTTGATAAATAAGTGATCAATTGTTCTTTAACTTTAGTCATACAAAATATAGGCTTCACCGAACATTTCCAAGTTGAAATTAAATTACCCTTGCACTTGGGGGACGATAAGAAGGGGGGTCGAAAGAATAACCGCTTTTTGACCATAACTCTTTGAAAATAGCTCAGAATAAGCTATGCATTTCAGTAATTAATTAGCATACTATGTATAATTGCTGTACAAATTCAAATGAACGTACCACTCTTACTTCCGAAGATATGAAACATTTTTTAAAAAACGGCAATTTTATTTGAAGGGTTTTTGCTCATAACACGCAGAGTTTTTAATTAAACCTTATCAAAACTTCAGGAAAGATGACAAAATACAAGAGAAAGAACATACTAAAACGGTTTTTAAAAATATTAAAAATCCGATGAGATATGAACGTTAAAAGGAAAAAAAATTTCACGGCGCATGCGCGAACGACAGAAATTTATAACTACAAAAATCTTGTAGCCTGGCATATACTGCATCTTATAAAAAAAGTTCCAGTTGAATATCATGAAAATTGAAAAAGATATCAGCGATCTAGTGAGCTGTATTTCATTCATTCGCAGACAATATATACATAGTGAGGGTCTGTCCACAAAGAGCTGTTTTTAAAATAAAGGTTATTTCGTCATCGTTCAAAACCAACGTTTCAGGAGGTGTCCGGATACTTTTGGCCACCTACTTATAAGGTCTTTTTGGCCGAATGGGCGAAATGTGACTTCTATGCCAAATATAGATTTTTAAACAGTATACAATTTAACATTGAAAAATATTCTCGATTGTCCCCACACTTTTTGTGAACAACCCCTCTCCATTTATGAATTGTCTGCAAATGAATGAATTACAGCTCACTAGATCGCTGATATCTTTTTCAATTTTTACGATATTCAACTGGAACTTTTTTTATAAGATGCAGTATACACCAGGCTACAATATTTTTGTAGTTATAAATTTCTGTCTTTCGCGCATGCGCCGTGAAAAAATTATTTCATTTTAACGTTCATATCTCATCGGATTTTTAATATTTTTAAAAACCGTTTTAGTATGTTCTTTCTCTTGTATTTTGTCATCTTTCCTGAAGTTTTGATAAGGTTTGATCAAAAACTCTGCGTGTTATGAGCAAAAACCCTTCAAATAAAATTGCCGTTTTTTAAAAAAATGTTTCATATCTTCGGAAGTAAGAGTGGTACGTTCATTTGAATTTGTATAGTAATTATACATAGTATGCTAATTAATTACTGAAATGCATAGCTTATTCCGAGCTATTTTCAAAGAGTTATGGTCAAAAAGCGGTTTTTCTTTCGACCCCCCTTCTTATCGTCCCCCAAATGCAAGGGTAATTTAATTTCAACTTGGAAATGTTCGGTGAAGAATATATTTTGTATGACTAAAGTTAAAGAACAATTGATCACTTATTTCTCGAGTTATATCTAAAAATGTAAATTTTTGAAAGTGTCCGGATACTTTTGGCCACCTAGTGTATAAGGACTGTTCAACTTCAGAAAGGCTAATCACTGTGCTAATTCATGGCCACACATATTACAAATGAGTGCAAAAATTTGGTAGATTCCATGCTAAATCATGTACAAACGTTCATAAAGAGTTGTGGAGATCATATTATGTTATAAGAACTTTTGATTTTATATACATTTAAGCAAAATAGTTCTTTCCTTAGTTTTCTCAATTTTTCAAGTTTGTTTCAATTAATTTGCACAAGGGTGTATAGTAAGGTGTCCCAAAAAAACCGAAAGTCGGAATTTTGTAACGCATACACTCTTGTTTTTTTCCTTTTACATCAAAACAATTGTAAAAAAAGTTTCATGCAATTTGAACTAAGGTAACCCGTGCCGACTTGCGTCCGAAAGTGCGAACTAGCCCTTTTTCACTAGGCCAAATCGAAAAAAACTTTTTTCGGAAATTCAAAATTTCATGTTGATAAAACGCTTCCCCTAGATCCCAACATGTCCCAAAAAATCATTTATCCAAATTAAAAAATATTTAGGTACCCCAAACGAGGCTTAAAATTCATAATTTTCTTCAAAAAAAAGCTTTTTTTCTATGTATTTTGTAGACAACGAAAGATAAATTTTAAGAAATTATCAAGATGAAAAATATGAAGTATAAAGTATATAATTAGAGCTAAATATAAGTTTTTTCTCGCATTTTATATTTATTTTCTCCTTAAATTAGTCAAAGTTAAGGTTTTTTCAAGTTTTAAGTTAAACTTTTTCACTTTAAATACCACATTTTTTTACAAACGAAGTTAAAAACCAACTTAAATAAAGCACAAATTTGGTAGAAGTACAGCATGTACGCAGTACATGCTGTACTTTCTACATAATTTGTGCTTTATTCACGTTGGTTTTTAATTTCAATTGTATTTCAGCACAAAGCTTATTTGATCATTTTTCATGTGGGGCAAAATGAAATAGTTAAGTTTACTTGCCTACTGCAAAAGGAGCAAATGGGAATTTTGCTCTAAAAAATTTTGTATATAAAGAAGGAATTATGTTTTTTTGATAATACTTTCATTGAAATATTATTTTTCATTTTTGGCAGTTATTTTGAACTTTAAAAAAATGTGAAAAATTTTCACTTCAAAAAACATGGGGCAAAGTGAAAAATAAAATTTTTTGTTATGAAAATTTTTCAATTCCACGAGTAACAGTAATTTTCATCAAATGAATGCGTAAATAAACGAAAAAATAATTATTAACGAAAAATAAACGCATGAGCAAGTAAGTGAAAAAATAAATGAATGAATAAAATAGAGACCGAATAAGAAAATGAGTTAATGAATGAGTAAATAATTAAGTAAAAGAATGTAAATGAATTAGTAAATGAAGAAATGCGTGAGTGCTTTAATAAATGAATGGATAAGTAAACGAAATGAACTATTTCACTTTGCCCCACCCACTTTGCCCCGCGTGCACTTTACTGATTACATTGAACATTAAAAATAAAAAAAATGCCTAATTTTAACTAAATAAGGACTGCACTGGATATCAGTAGTTCTCAATTAATAGTTTGGATGATGGTTACAAAAATCTTGACCTTTTATAATAACAAGAAATATATTTGAAAAACCACGAATATTACAATAAAGGTATCAAATTTTCAAAATGGCTTGTATAATTTTGCATTGATCTTTGGAGCTACTTATTTTTTGACAGGAATTAACTATCTATCTAGGAACTTGGTTAAAATATTGCTAGATAGGTTACACTGCAAGCTGGGAAAATATTTCACCATTTCACTTTGCTGTGCTATTTCACTTTGCCACACATTCCCCTACTACATTTTTTTAAGTATTTATATGCAAATACTGTTTTGAAAGTTTGTTCTTCAGTGATTTTGGGACTTGATATTTCTTTAAGTGTATCTGCAATTTAAAATTCACAAATGATGCAATAAATAAATAGAAAAAATCTAATATTTAGAGAAATATATACATTTTATGCCTCGTGCTGGGAACCTAATTTCTTTAAAAAAATTGAATAAATGTTTGTTTAATATCAATATGATTGTCGAAAATGTTTATTGTAATTTCAGAAATTACAAACTGTGCCGACTTGTGCTTGAAAGTGTAAACTAGTACTTGTGTACTGAGCCGAATCGAAAATAAATAGGGGGAGAAAGTAACTAATTGTTTAATTAGTTACTTCCTCATATCGCGCATTTGTTACCTGTTATTTTATTATTTTGCAGAGAAAACAATTGATAAGTTCATATCATTTAAAAGATAGCCTTTGCTTACTAGGCTCAAAATTGATGATAGTTTTCTCAATGAGAGTCCTTCTCTATGGACGAAAAACACTTAATTCCTTGAAGGAAAAAGGATGGTCTCAGTGTTTAAACCAGTAAATGATAAAAATGATGCAGGACTGTCATGGTTTGCTAACAGTTCATGAGGAGCAAAAACAATTTTTATTGTGTTGCGTCTAAGATCACCGAAATATAAACTCTGACTGCAATAAACAAACATTAAAACGATAGTATGTTTAGTAATGTTTATTGTGCTGTAATGTTGTTGTAAATATATGTTGTAAATAAATCTTTGTCATAGTTTTTTATTATTTTTTTTTTCAATTTATTTATTTTAACTATTTATTTATTTTAAATTACAGATACATTTAAAAAAATATCAAGTTCCAAAATCACTAATGAACATACTTTCAGATGAATAATAAAAAAAATGTAGTATTTAAAATTGAAAAATTTAACTTAAAACTTGAAAAAACCTTAATTTTGAGTAATTTCCGGGAGAAATAAATATAAAATGAGAGAAAAAACTTATATTTAGCTCTAATTATATACTTTATGCTTCATATTTTTTATCTTGATAATTTCTTAAAATTTATCTTTCGTTACTTACAAAATACATAGTAAAAAAAGCTATTTTTTGAAGAAAATTATGAATTTTAAGCCTCGTTTGGGGTACCCAAATATTTTTTAATTTGGATAAATGATTTTTTGGGACATGTTGGGATCTAGGGAAAGCGTTTTATCAACATGAAGTTTTGAATTTCCGAAATTTTTTTTTTTTCGATTGGGCCTAGTGAAAAAGGGCTAGTTCGCACTTTCGGACGCAAGTCGGCACGGGTTACCGTAGTTCAAATTTCATGAAACTTTTTTTACAATTGTTTTGATGCAAAAGGAAAAAAAATAAGAGGGTATGCATTACAAAATTCCGACTTTCGTTTTTTTTTTTTTGGGACACCCTAGTGTATAGTGAAGATTTTAAACTTTCTTGGATTTTAAATGTTGAAACAATTTTTGTATAAAATATTTATTTGTATAAATAGGTGTACATGTTTTGTCAAAAATATATCACATTGCTTTTTGTCACACAATTATTACAAACTGCTTCAGTATTGCTACAGAGTAATATATCATAACTTATACAGTCTGCAAAATTTTTTTATCTTCCTCTTCCATTGCATCTCAGCCTTTCTTCTTGCTTCTTCAGATTCAAAAAATGCTTGAATATCCTTTCGTGTCCTTTCAAATTTTTTCCTCATAGAATATCTACATAAACAAATTGAATAATTTAACATTTATATAGCTAACTAAATTAAGAAAGCAACAGCGCATTATTTACAATATATTTATGCTTTTCACTGTGAACGAGAAATGGACCGTCAATTTTCCCTCACTTGGGACATTTATTCACTTTGAGAACATTCAATCAATTTCCTGCTCTACAAAAGATAACTGCAGGCTGCAATTCCCACAACAAAGAACCTGAACCAAACCGAGGTTCCTTCACAACCAAACTGGATTCTGTAAGCAAAATGGATAGTCAGTTAATTCTGTGGGTATTGCTAAGTTCCAAGAAAATAGGGTAATTCCATCGTGACTAACATAACATTTAGAATACATTTTTAATCTTATTTTCTGTGTGTGAGCCTTATTTTTGTTACAATACCAAAAACAAGGTGTTATTCTTCTCCGCATAGATGAGTTGTTCAAGTTAATATAAAAAAAATAATATTATTACTTTCATTTTTGGGAGTTAGGGGACATTTTGATCAACGTGACTAACATAACAGATTTGCAACCCTCAAAATTTTGTACCAAATTCATCAACACAATTCTCTAAAACTAAACCATAAAATTGTTATTTTTCCCGTGATAGTATCTATGTGAAATGTTGTTTTCACATTAATAATTTTAAATTTGACATATATTTTAAATAATATTGCAAAAAGTAGTACTTTAATAAAACTTGCCTGTGACTAACATAACGTGACTAACATAACGCACGATTACACATTTAACTTTAAGTGTATTACAGGTAATATTAATACAAATATTAGAATGCAAACAAGATTTTATTGAAGATTAACACGCATGTTTATCTGTAAACAAAATTTCCAGTTCAATTTTGTATTTAAAGTAATAATGTCTGCGGAAATTTACAGATGCTTGCGACAAGACTTTCGAAATTTGAATTCCTTGAATCCAAAATTTGTTCTCATTTGTGGGAAACACAAAGGTTGCCTCAGAGCTTTTTCTCTCGAAGAGAACTTTATAATCATTTTTATTCATGTTTAAAACCTGCCTACCATGTTTCTTTTTAACCTTACAAGAGGTAAATACCACCACAATAAAATTACCCACTGTCTTAGTTTTTGTATCTCGGAACAGTCCGGGAGAATCTACTTCAAAATCATCAGCAGCTTCGTCTTCTACACAATTTCTTAAATTTTTTTTTTCTTTTCTTGGGATATCATTCCCTGTATTTTTTATAAACAAATTTTAAATTTCTCCATATTTACAGCATATCATTATTACCGAAAAACTTATATGGGGATTCCCATTTTCAAACAACAAGTCTAGCTCTTTCTTTTCAGCCTTGTCACTTTCACTCAAAAATAAGCAGTTTATCTTCAATTCTTGTTTTTTTTATTACTGAAGTAATTTCTTTGCATAATTTCCAAAGTTTGCCCATGTAAAACGCTGCTCCACACGTTGTGCTATACATGTGGGCACTTTCCATGATCTAATTTCATAAAACTCCATGACCTGTAGATGCTGGAGGCAGTTAGGGTCATAAATTTTTTTTAAGTGAGCAGCAGCTCCATATGTTCATAGAAAAACTAATTGCACAGCGATCCCGCATATAGCTATAAAATAATTTAAAATTCTTTCATTGAAGATGTTGACTTCGTATGCCGAGTGCTTACTTGCGTCGCAAATTACAGCCTAAAATTTCGACTCCAAGTTTACTATTAAAAGAACTGTTTTTAAAATAAATTACTGTAGTATATATGGTCACACTAATTTCTTTAAAATAAGATGTTCGATAAATTAATTTGTTTCTAAAATAAATTGTTTACTTAAGATTTAAGTATTTCTTAAAGAGTCGTGTTATGTTAGTCACACACAGTGATGTTATGTTAGTCACAAGTCCTATGGCCAGAAAAAAGGAAATTCTTTATGAACAATCTTATCAATCTAACTGTACCCATCCCATAGAAGAGATCAGGGGAAAAAATATAAAAAAATTTCTTTCTAGAAGGGAATAACTGAATTAATTCATGTTTTTGTGACTAACATAACAAGTAAACCAGACTGAATACCCATTAACTTTGCAATATTCATTTTATGACAACACAAAAAAATATATACATTTCTGTAAAGCAAAAGAATCATTCTTCAATAATTAAAAAAAAAATCATCATTATTTGCATTTTTTTAATTGTATATGAATGTGAAAAGTTAGAAAAATATGCAATGTTTTGGGTAACTGCATATGTGATCTTTACAGCCATTTTTCAGGGGTTTGGAGTAATATTTTGGGAAAACTTATGTTGAATTCTAAAAATTTGAAAAATTATCTTTAAAATGATGTATCACAAGATATATGTATTGAAAGATGAAAAAACCATGTCTAGGTTGACATTTACATGGAATTACCCAATAGTTCTCCATCAGATTCTACTCAAATGTGGCAGATGCAATAAGTGGATAGCAGGCTTGGAGTAATCTTAGATTACGTAATCCTAATCCGCGTAATCGATTACATTTTTTTGTAATCATAGTCATACTCATAATTTGGAAATGGAACATTCGTAATCATGTAATCGTAATTTTAATCAAGTATTTCTTGCAAAATTGTAATCCAAGTTTGAATAATCGTAATTTGGCCTTGTGATCGTGTAATCCCGACTTGCTGAAAGCGAAACCATCTAAGTTACGGTTTAACAATTAGGGATAGATAAGAGTTCAATACAAGCTTCGGAAAGACTTGGGAGCTGTTCAGTGATTGTTACCGGCTGTTTGTAAATGAGAGTAATAAAATCGAGCTCCAAGTACTTTTCAACCTTTAGGCGCCTATCACAAAAACGTCTCTCCTTGATTTTTAGGATGGGTCATCAATTTTCCCTTTCATCACCTGTCAGTGACAGCAACAAACGAAGTCGCGTTCGCCGCCACCTCGGAATAGAACAGTGGTGTCAAAATACTTACACATGTTTGCAGTTCGACTGGATTCTGTTAACGGTTATCGGGGAGAGAATCGAGACGGCCCCGGTTGAGGAGAGAATCGCGACGGCCCCGCGGTTATATGCCTTTCAGTGCTTTTGTTTTCCAACTTTCATTAGCAGAAAAGGAGGAATGAAGAAGAGCAAATTTGCAATTATACTTCAGGTACATTAACTTTATGCTTTGTATTTTAATGTCGATTTTATTTTTAATTCAAAAGTATATAAAGAAAAAGTTGTGCGTTTATAGATTATTAAAACGTTTGTTTATGTGTATGATTGAAATCAATAATTAATTTTTTAAATATTAATTATCTTTTTACGCTTGGAATAATTTCAATATACTTTTGTATTTCTGTTTATTGTTTTAGTTTTACGTTTATAGTAGCAATAATAGCAGTATATCTTAAAAAATCTGACATAAAATATAATTATAAAATGATCACACAAGCGAAAAAAAAAGAAAAGAAACTTGATATCCAGAAATCATATGAAAACTTTTTACTCATTTTCTAATTATATTGTTTTCAAGAATTGTTTGATTGTATACATTTTAAATATTAATGGAGTTGGAGAGTAATACGTAAAAATATAATACATATATATTTTTTTTATGTGGGAAAAAGGTTTGCTTCATGCTTATTAAGTCAATATTTTGTAACAAAGCTGTTAGGAAAAAAATCAAAATTCATTTGAAGACAATTTTGTTTATAGGCTGCATTATCTATATATATAAAGATAATGGGCTCTGTATGTATGTTTGTAACCGATGGCTAGAAGCCCCCACAGCACCTACCATGGATGCAAGACCTTCCGTCTCAGGACGGATTTCCGTCTTGACAAAATAGCCAAGGCAGACCATGGAACGGAAAAAAATCGATCTCATTCCTTCAGTATTTACTTCCAAAGAAAACAAAACTGAAGGGAACATAAAATCAGATTTCTTAAAAGTACATTTTAATCATTATTCCAATCCAAAACTATTTGTATCGAAGCCTTTCTTTCTCTTTCTGAATAAACAAACTGCAATGGCATAATTCCTTTGTCAGTGTTGATTCTCTTCGACCCATCCATTCACTTCCCTTAACTTCATTAAATATGACCTACAATTTCGTTTTTAGGATTTCATTTTCTGTGCCTCCTCCTCTAACGTCGTCAAAAATTGCCCCACCTTATCCTAATAGTAATATCACTAAACATTGTCTAAAAATAGGTTTTTTGAACTAAAGTCTCGACAAATCTCCCCCCCCTCTCGATTACTATACTTAAAACTATGATCTTGCTGCTAAAAGTAAAATTAAGCCCCCCCCCCCCCCAGTTTAGACAATTTAATGAACAATATATGTGTTTTGTTGTTGTTGTTTTTCTTGGGTATGCATGGGGGGGGGGGGGGGTGGAGTCTCAAATATATTTTCCGTCTTGGAAGCATGGCCTAACTTGCACCCATGGCACCTACAAACCTGAAGCTTGGCACAAATATTCGAACGTATCCCAGTAAAATGCACCTCGAACGCCAAATTCTAAATTTCGAATCAGTCATTTTTAAATTAATTAATTAGTCTCCTCTCAGGTGTACTTCGCCTAATTGAGGGAGGAGAGGACTTTCCCCACCCCCCAACATTATATATTGTTGAAAATGGGTTTTTTTTTATGAAAAAGAAAAGTTTAAGCATGTTTTTATCCATTACTTAGAACGGGAGAAATGAATTACTCAAATTAGTCAATTTTCAAAGCTCTATACGTAAAACTGAAACACTAGGTCCCATTTTCCAAACAAACTGCTCTTTTGTCTCTGAAGTTTCATAGTGGTTTAAATTTGCGTATACAGTTAAGCCTTGAAAATTGACTATGTACATTTGAGTAATTAATCTCCTGTTACTTACTTAACTTAATGTCTTTTTGATTTATTTGTCAAATTGTTTTAAACTTTAACAGGACTTTTTGTGAAATTTAAAAGGTTGTGAAGCACATTTGAAGTAAAGAATATAGTAATTTTACTTCAGAGGGTTAGAGTGAACCTTAATTTACTCAGTTGACATCCTTTACATTTATTGCATGGGCATCGCCGTGCGGATACTGCTAGTAAAATAAATTAAAGGTAATATTCCCGTGAAATGAATACATACATAATAGAGAAGTAATAAATAAATTATTTACAATATTTAATGGTGAAATCTTTAAAAAACTGAAAAGTGTCCAGAATTAAATCCACTAGCGCATGCACCTGTATCTAGTCACCTATACATGGATAAAATAGTTGTGCAGTATTTAAGTGCACTTTAAATGGTTCAAATTAATTTGGATATGCTTTTATTTCATGTATTGCTCCTTTACTGCAGAAAACGTCAGAATTCAAAAAATAAAGTAAAAATATAACTAAATCAAATAAAATAATAATTAATCTTTAAGTTAAGGTTACACATTAGTTGCAATCATGATTTCCTTCATCACTATACCAGATAATCAAAAATCATAATTTTTCAACTATAGCGCTCTTGTCGTGAATGAATATTATGTAATGATATATATATATATATATATATATATATATATATATATATATATATATATATATATATATATATATATATATATATATTCCTCGCAAATCTGTAATCGTAATCGGCACACGATAATCGTAATCGATTTCATTTTTTTACGTAATCTAATTGTTGCTGTAATCGTAATAGCGATTTCACAGATGACTGTAATCGTAATTGTAATCTCCAATTTTTCATGTTCGTAATCGTAATCATAATCGATTACGTTTTCTCGTAATTGACTTCAAGCCTGGTGGATAGTAAAGAAAGCCATTAATATCACCAAAGGCTCATTCAGTTCAGTTGTTAGAGATCAGCTGCACAAATAATAAACTTAAAACTAAAACATTTCCAAAGGCTTGAACTGGAAGAATTGGCCAAGAGAAAAACATGGCATCTCCCTTCGAAAGAAGGCATTTTTAGTATTTATACTAGTGATGGGAGATGACTTACTGTTCATGTTGGACAAATTAATATCTTGAGTACACTTAAGCCTTCTCAGCAGTAGTGTTAGTCGTTCACCACCTTTTTAACTGCTTGTTTCTTCTAAGTTCAGCTTTCTCCCATTATTGGAAAACTTCAGAACTAATATCTGCTGATATTTGATACTGTGGTTTGTATTGCTTATTTGTTAGTTATTTCAGGCCAAATATGATTATCTCTAAGTCCGCAGTTAAGAAAATTAAAAGAACATATTGTTCCCTCAAAGTAACAGGTCATTTTACTGTTATTCCTGGGATTAGATGTCTTTCTGTTGATCTCAGGCAACAATATGTTATATTGAATAACAATGTCTCTACGCACATACATATAAAAAATATATAACTGATTATTTTACATAAAATGTGTTTAAGCTTATTGTACCTAAGCAACTGCAAATTGAAATTAGAAAAGCAAAATCATAAAACATCATTGAAATCATAGAATTAAACAGTACAAGTCAGAGGTAGGAAACCTGTGGCACAGAAACTAGGGTTTTCAATCCTGACTCTGAATCCTGTGGGATTGAGAATGTAATTTCCACCAAAAAATAAATAATTATGCCCCATTAATACAACAATTATTTTCACAAATATTATCTGAGATCAGACTCACCTCTTCTTCCTCGAGATCAAGTCAATGACTTATCGTTTGAAAACAAGAAAGAGACCACTGGGCAGTTAGAATGAATTAGAATTTATAGAAAGGGCGTAAGTTTTTAAACGTTCCATAAAACAGAAAGTGGGTAAAATTTATAAACTTGTTCTCAAGTCAGATTTTAAAACATATTAACATGCAACACTGAATTACAGTATTGCATTTTGAAAATATGTTAATAAGCTTACCTTCTCCAAGCACGCTGAATTTGAGCAATCATATCAACAAACAATGTGCACGGCCCTATATGCACACCTGAAGTACAGTCAATACAAAGTTTTCCATCGTGACTAACATAACAAGTACAAGCATCAGCTTCCAATACTGCTACAAACTTCCTTTTAGGAAAAGCTAGCTTCTCTTTTCTGAAAGTATATTTAAACAAAAATCATGACATAGAAAGAAATGTCTATATAATCTGCTCAAAATGATTTTTTTTACGAATTGGAAAGAAATTAAAGATAGAAATTACTTACCTAGAAAAAAATTCAAAAATATATTGAGAAATCAATGTTAAAATGAGCATCATCAACATAAAACATTTTTATGAATTTGTAACAGTTGTATGACATTTTATTGTATATTTGCTGTCGTTTGGCTTTGGTTTAAAAAATTTTGAAGTTTTATTAGAGCATGGAAAATGCATTAGTGCAAAGTTGACTTTGAGCTTACTTTTATTTGATTTATCTCAATTTTATGTACCCCATAGGTGAAAAATAAGTAAATGCATAGCTTTTACGATTATCTTAAGCTGTGGTGAATTAGTTGAAAAGTAAAATCACTATCAAGGAAAATGGTCTTTAAAATATATCCTAGGTGTATAAAATGTTTATTTGGAATCATTTGACAACATGAGATCATCATGCAATGTTTTGGTGTGTGCATCATGTAACCTAAGTCATAAATCCCAACTTTATATAACAAAATGTAAATTAGTTTAGGTAGCCAATGCCATGTCCTACTAGGTTCAGTTCACATATATGGCATTAAGTAGTAAGTTACCACTGCTAAGCCAGAACTAAGACAGAACTACATGAAATACATTGCTTGCTTGGCCATACTATTTTTACTTTTGCTACCAGTTTTTTTATCACTCTTAACTGCAAGAGGATTTTTGCCACCAACTCGGTTACTGTCTAAGTCAGACTGATGATTCCTAATCAGGATGAAATTGCAGTATCTGGATGATTTGGCTAAGCTGGCAGTGTATTTCAAATAGTCACATAGGTATTTGTATTGTTTAAGCTAAAGTGCTGACTGCTACCATACAATATTTATACTTCTCTGATACTTTGTATCTAGATTTAAATACTGCATTATTTCCTCAATACCCCATTTTCCTCCAAATACGCTTCATACATTGAACCATGCAACTTTTGTATGCTATTTGATTCATAAATAAACTTTGAAAGTTCCTTACATTAATTATGACAATTTAAAAGATGTTTACAATGAATTAAAATTAAAAGCTGATAATGCTACACGTATGATCACATATGATGCTCTGATGTGATTCAACATACATGTGCATCAAGTCTATTTCCATTTGATGCAGTTCAGCTTGGAACAGGAGGAAGATTTCGTCAATGAAATGTTATGCTCAAAAATGAGGCATTAAGAGCTAAACTACGAGGGCTGTTTTTTTATCAACCTCCGATAAGCTATAAAAAATGAACGGATTCAAATAAAAAAAACATTTTACTATCAAAAGTTAAGGTACAATGCTCTACAATTCTCTACACAATCACCTTGACGATTGAAGCATTTGTTATATCTGTGAACAAGCTTTATAATAGCCTCGTCGTAAAATGCTGCCGCCAATGATTGGAAGTGAGTTGTGACAGTGTCTTTGGGTTCCATGCCACTTTGGAAGTACAATGCCTTTCCAGACCCCAAGCAGGGGTCTCCTCAAGTAGGGGTGACGGGCATTGACATGCCCCAAACATTTTACAAGGAGTGTATTATAATGCTTATTTACAGACATAACAAATGCTCCAATCCTCAAGGTGATTATGTACAGAATTACAGAGCATTGTACCTTACTTTTGATAATAAAATATTTTTTGTATTTGAATCTGTTTATTTTTTTATAGGCTATCAGAGGTTGGAAAAAAACAACCCTCGTAGATTAAGTAGAAATGGTCTTGATCCACTTTAGCTCTGATGGATTAACATAAAAGCTGAGGCTCTCATGGTTGGCACCACTCACATGACTAATTTCTAGGCTAGTAGGTTGTGGTTCATACAAAATATTTTTGGCTGACATTTCTGTAGCCGTTGTTTCAGGTTCATTCATGCTCTGTAGTAACCTGACACATATCAGGTAGAAATATCCAGATTGAACTGTGGCCTAGGAGCCTAGAAAGTAACCATGTAACTTTGCATCATGTTTTTAATTTTATTAGCATTAATTTAAATCCAAAGCATTTAAAAAATATTTTTAAACTAAGCAATGCATTTTATAAATAAATAAAGGATATTGGGTCATTCCATGTCAACTGTCGCATTTGATCCTCTCCACTTTTTATGAAATTTTTATTAGATGTACTTATAACACTAGCACTTTCACTGCTCATGATCTAAGATGATTAACAAGTTCCAATTTGGTGATTCTGATCACTGTTTAAGGTAAAACAGCCTACTTTTGTAGCAAAAGCTGAATGCATAGTAGATTTTTTACAGTTCACTGGCAAAGTTGGTTGAAAATTGCATTTTGGCAATTTTCGACCACAGGTCATCAGCTTGTATCCCCTAAGAGAATGACTTTCTGAAGCTATTCTTTCCTCATTTATACCATATACCAGTATATAGTGATAAATCATCTGAAATTATGTTCCAAGAGAGTTAAAATAACACGTAGGAAAACACTTAAGCTCTTATAGCAGGGAGAAAAATTATTATTTTCTTTTACTGTAAGAAACAAAACAACTTTACTTTTTGCCATTTCTTGAGTTTTACGGGGGGCACATACAAAAACTTAGGGGCAAAAATATCCAAAAAAGTTTTTTGTTCAATCATCATCAATTAATTTTTTCATCAAAACATAAGTGCAATAGCTCCTGTATATTTTATTAGAACTAATTGACATGAACTTTTGAGGCTTATGTTTCTTTTCTTTGATTATACAAACTATAATCAAGGCGTTTGAAAAGGTCTAAAACAAACCTTTTCCACTTAAGCAAAGAACTCTTTTCAATGTTATGAAGAAAAATCAAATTCAAGATGACCTTTTTGAGACAATGCCTTTTGAACATGAGACAGAATTGATGATATATTTTTGATTGGAATTTTAACTTGGTTGATTCAGCAATTATTTGAGCTATCAAGATGCCACTCGCATACCTTTGGGACATACCAACAGGCTCCCAACGAAGAAAAAATTTGCTGCAGAAAGTAATTCTCTCAGCAGATACAAGCTGATGACCTACGGTTCAAATTTGGAAAAATGCTATTTTTAACCAAATTTGCAGCAAATTGCGAAAAATCCATTACGCATTGAGCTTTGTTACACAAGTAGGATGTACTAATTAAAACATTGCTCAGAATCACCAAATTTGAACCTGCTAATCACCTTAGATCACAAGCAATAGACGCACAAACTCGAGAATTTGGTCACTTCAGTCAAGACGTGAAAAAAGAAGCCTTTACAAAACAATTTATATTGGCTGAACCTTTAGTTAGACTTATGGACTTAAAATTTGGCATGGCTTCATGTAAGTGCTATATGCACATCTAATAAAAATTGGAGAGAGTCGAGTGAGGATCTTGTCTGAATCTGCGGCACATGACATGGAATGACCCAATTGAAATTTAAAATATATAGCATTTCTATAAGCATAAATCAAAATAGTACGAAATAATTGCACTAAAACAATTCCAACTTAAATTATTAATTCTAAATCTTACCTAAGAAAATAACACTTTGATCTCCACTTCTTTCTATTTTTCCGCCACTTAACTCTAAGGTACCAAGCCTAAAACAAACATGTCTTTAAATAGAAAAATATTATCAAACAGAGAAATTTAACAAAGAAGGCAATAAATATGGAACATTTCATCTGAGGCTTAAATGTTTTATTTTATACAAATACAAATGTGACGACCAGCAACAAGCTCAGGGTGTACCTAGGCCCTTTTATCTCAACGTTGCTTAACTCTAATTTCCGCTTATATGTTGAAGTTCTTGGATAGTCCTGAATTGCTGGAAATGTAGTACAATAGAAATTTTTCCTGTAAACTCAAAGTCACTCTGCTTATCTCAAAGTTTCAGACCGCCTTTTTTAAACATTTATTGTCATAATTTTTGCATATTTGATTCTTTAAAGTAAAAGGAACCAAACACTTGAACTGCAAATGTCTGAGTAAATTCTTACTGCCATTTTTATCACTTGTTCCTTCAGTGAGAAAATTCTTCCTTTATTGAGGGCATAATTGACACGTCAACTAATAACTGGAGAAAAGTGTTAAATGTGCTTGCTATTTAATATTTTTTCGCAGTTATTTAAAGTCAAGTTATTTTCAATGGCTCTATTAGAACTTGGTACGAAAGAGGAGATAGAAATGGATGTTATAATTTTAGTCACCCCCCCCCCCCTCCACACACATACGAAAATATTAATGCAAATCTGCATTGATCTCAGGACTGATAAAATTGAAGGGGGAAAAAAGCGGAAATCCGCGGAAAAGTAGCGTGTATGATAATATAGGCTCAATAAAATATTGCTGCCTGCTCTCAATAACTCATTAACGATAGTTTTAAGTTAAACATGTACTAATCAGTGAACCATGTGAATAGTGTAACAATGAGAAAAGTTTAAATAGAGTAATTGAAAAAGCATCTTGAGACATATTTTTTGATGCAAAACTTATTTGCTCTATATGGTCTTCAATTCGGCCGAAATTTTGAGAATAGTGCCAAATTCACGAGGAAATGATAAAGTAATTTCATTGTCTGTGTATGGCAGGACATGAATCTATAAATTGTGAAAAAGATGTCTTTCACTACACACTGAAACTTGCTAAATTTTGCAACTTTTCAAACACAAAAATACAAAATTGATTTAATTCTACCAAGTCCCTTTAAACATTATGCTCACATTGTATGTTATCCTTTTTTATTTGTTGATTTTTATTAAAGCCCTTACATTAGTAAGTACAATGTCATTTTCACTTGCTCCTAAAGAAACTGAATGTGCTATAAATTATATCAAGTTAAAAAACAGTTCTAATATTACTGATGTTAGACAGCTTTCAAAAAAAAAAAAAAAAAAATTGCTTTATATTTTGTAGTTAACATACATTTCAATCAAACTTTCCTCTGGAAAATATTGTGGTAGAAACCAGTTACGTTCTTTGCTCCCACCTAGTTTAAAGATAAAAAATTGGAAGACATTTATTCTGAAATAGACCATTTCGGAATCCTGTACTGCAGTCATAGAATTAAAAATCTAACCTCAATTACTAAAACAGCTTGCTTTCTAAATTCACTTGTTTCAAAAGCATTGTAACTTTTTAACAAATCAATCATTTTCCTGTTCTTGTTTTTTACTGCCAAGTCTAAAGGAGTAACCCTGTAAAAAATATTAATATTTACAATAGAAAACAAATACATTTGAAAATATGCATATATCAACATAAAAAATATATATACCAAGATTTAAGAGCAACAATCAGACAGCACAATCATGAGGATTTTTCATAGATCCATTGAGACACCAATAAAATCCTGTCTCAATATATCTCTGTTGATTAGTGAAATGCCATAGCAAAAAAAGCTAAAAACTGTGCTTAGTTTTACAACTTAGAATGTGCTTTTGCATTTGGCAAAACATGTGACCATAGTTAAAATCCTGATATACATTTATATATATATATATAGGCAGAAAAAAATATAATGCAATATCATAAAATTTCTAACAACTAAGATAAATACAATATGCAGCAGCAACTCATCGCCTCTATGCCAGGACCTCCAGCTTGGTTACTTCCTTTTTCAGATAGATGAGTCCACAATAAGGATGAAACTGCAGTCTCTGGATGGAGTAGCTGAATTGGCGGCATATTGTATATAAATGCAATATGTTTAAATATGAAATGCACTGAATTTAAAATGCGTCAGTTTTGGAAATCGAGTAAAGAAAAACAAAGTTCTCAACATAATCGGAACACTTATTCAAAGAATTATTTTTCATTTTTTTAATGTTTTTTCACACTCATTTCTTGTCATGGGTCAGTTTCATCATATTGGGATGTATTTTCTTAAAAGATTTTATTGTTTTTGATTTTTGTTACAGCAACTTTACGAAGAAACTTCAAACAAAAACTTCAACAAAGAACTTCTTATCAAAATCAGGAATAAAATATTGCAACAAGTTAACATTTCATAATAAGGAAATAAATAAATATCTTTGTGCTTTAAAATAAAAACCAAAATAACAATGTTGAAAAGCATATGCAAGAATACTGCAGACATGTGTTTCGGCATTACAATGGGTGGAAATAAATGAATTACATCCATAAGCTCACATTTTTTTGTGCCGAAAAAGGCATTCCTTGTAACACCGAAATGTGTACCTGCAGTATTCCTGTGCATTTGTGCTTTTCAATGTTGTAATTTTTGCTTTTACTTCATAATAATATTATGGTATTACTCACCATCCATCAATTCTTGCCATTATATTGACTTCTGCATCATAAAGGCACAGTAATTTTGCAACATTTAACCGATTATTCAAAACAGCTACATGAAGAGGGGATTTTCCCTGGAAATAGAAAGACTTATAAGGCAAATACTTCTCAAAGTTAAAGCATAAAGAGTTTCAAAATATTTTTCAGTAAATAAGATTGTATAAGCAGATAATGTAAAAGTTTGAAACTTCATCAGTCAAAAGCCCTAACCGCATTAAATTCTTAGAATTTAATTCAGAAATGTTTCCAATAAAAAACTTTTTATCAACTTCAGTTAAAACTGAAATTTTTTCCTCAGTTTTATTGGAAGAAACAGAAATTTAGAGAGCACAAGTGTATTCTCTACAAAAAGAGCCTCAAATTTCACAGCAGTATCAGAAAAAGATTTTAAAAATACATCTTTTTCCTATGCTTCGAATGTTTCAGCTGATTTATAATAACAAAAAGTTATTATAAGAAATACACATACACAATAATTATGATCACCCCAATTTAGCTTGATCATCGAAACAATGTTTAATTAGCAATGAAGAATATTAAGGACTTATGGAACAACATAAACTAATTTTCAACCTGGGCTCAAATCATGGGTAACTATCACGCACCTACCACTTCTCCCCAGCAGTACAGTATTATTAATATTTGTGTTTCACAGTCTCAGTGCAATATTATGCCTCCAGTTTAGATATGGCAGAATGCTTCCATTAAAAAGGTATGGAGCTAATAAAGAAAAGTATCCTTTAGTACTATGAAAATCGTTTCTTGAGTAATGCAGGAATTTTCTTCTATAGTTTAGCTTATAGATATAGTTCTTTTTATAGTAAACATGTGTTAAATTAGTATAATTTCATAACAGCCCTGTAGCTTTCTACACCCACAACTATTAACGGTGGTAGCGAGACTTGCATTTTTGTACAGTTAATGTTTTTGATGGGATTAATTTTACAAAACCAAGCTAACCAACGATATATAATGGCAATATTAATTCATATTTAGGCATTGAATTAGCTTATTAGGATTTTTTTTAACCTTCGAGTTTATACTTTTGTCCTGATTTTACGTAATGAAAAAGTATTAAAACTACGTTTTTTTAATTGTGTCAATTTATCAATTTTTATGTTGAGTTTTACTGAATTTAGAACTATTTTTCCAATTATTCTTCTTTATTTTAATGAAAAGAAGTGAAACTAAGTTATGATTAAAACAAACTCAAAAGTTTTTGTGTGTATAATTTTGTTCCCCACTATATACCATAACATCTAGAAATGACAATATTTTCAGGTGACCCCCCTCCTCAATACAGATTCATTGAGATTTCCCTAATTTCACAGTATGTCAAGGGCTTAAGGATATATATTATTTGACATTTTGGTACCTCTTTGTCAATAATATTAGGATCCGCTGTCGACTCCAGTAGAACCGAAACACAATTAACAAAGTCACCATGCATACTGGCATAATGAAGGGGAACCATTCTACAGTAGGGGAAAATCCCAAATTAAATCTGTATAAATATATATAATTATGCATGAAGAAAGCAAAAGCAAGCATATTACACTCACACAAGATTTTAAGCTTATCAAAATTGAGATGATACAGAATACTTAGAATTCTGAATCTAAAGAAACAAATAACTCTACAAAATGCTTGTAAATAAAATATTGATTTTTAAAAAGATTGAATTCAAATATCTACATTAAAGTCAAAGATGGCTAAATCATATATGTATTTATATATATGTAAAGAAATATGGTATTTTAAATTTATAACTTGTGATTAAAGATGTCTCGTAATTTATTTGCACAAACAATCTCAAACAAAGTCTATAGCTTAGCTAAAAGATGTGAAAAGAGTTTCAAAGCAATTATGTTGTTATTGAAAAGGTACAAGAAATGCAGAAATTTTTTTTGATAAATACAAAATGACAGCGTAAATTATATTGTACTCTAAGAATCTATTTGAAAAAATAAAAAATAAAAAACAATTGCGGAGACAAAACTGCTTATACAGAAAATATAATGACATAAGATGTAACATGCAAAGAATACATAAAGAAAATATATATTAAAATGCCTACTAACCCAAACTTATCCGTAGTATTACATAAGGACCCTTTTAAAATCAATATTTGACAGAGATTTGCATGTCCACCTAAAGCACACCTTTAAACAGGTAAAAACACATGATATGTTGAATGAAATGTTGAGTAAAATAACTTCAATTTCTAATCAAAAGTGAAAAAAAAAGCATGCACATTTGCATCATTCTAAATCTTAGAACTTGAAAATATTCTGAATACATTTTCTGTATTACTAAAGAAATTTTTCAACAATAAGAAATAGTAGTAAGATTTCTATTTCTTTTGTGTGATTGACACCTATGCTAATCTGATAGTAGGCTAAACAGATTTAAGGGAAACATTAATCAGTTTTCTGTATAGAATAAAACAAATAAACCTTAAAAGTCTGGGTGTCTTAATAAATCAAGACTTTAAGTTTAGTCAACAGTGCAGCATAGCTAGTAACAAAGTCAATATAGCAGTGGTCGGCAACCTAAATTGACTGATCTTCTTTCTAATTTGGCGTGAAAGCATGATCGTTGGGACAGGCAGAGGGAGATGATACATACTTTATAGACTGAAATGGATGTGTTGCATAAACAGTTAAGTTCAGACTAGACTTCAAATTCTATGTTAACTCTCATGAAAAAAAACTTGGATACTTATTAAGTAGCCACATTGGCTGAACTAATGTTATGTTAATCCATATCAAAATACTTTCAGACACAAGTATGTTGTTTGTTTTAAAAATTTTTGAATTTCGACTATAAAAAGTTCCGGTGACTATAAGAAATTTGGAATCTTTTTTAAATAAATTTAGATTTAGACATGAAACCACGTTTGCTTAAGAAGTTAATGCGTTTTAATTCTACTCAGACAGACAGCAAGGTTCAAAACACCACCGCGATTGACTCAAAATGGGCTCGCAATCTACCAATCGATCGCAATCGACGGGTTGCCTACTGCTGGCCAATAGCATGCTTGGGTTTATCAATAGATCTATTTCAAACAAATCAAATAAGGTTCTTCTGCCTTTATATAGAAGTTTGGTAAGATCTCATTTGGAGTATGTTGTTCAGTGTTGGTCTCCTTATCTCAAGATATTAATTTATTGGAAAGGGTTCAAAGGAGGGCTACAAGGTTAGTAAGTGGGCTTTATAATTTAGACTATGATTCCAGGCTTATAATGCTTAATATGTATAGTTTTGAGCAAAGGAGCATAAGAGAGGACATGGTTCAGAAATTTATCAAAATGAAATATGTTATACGGTTTAAAGCTTTCAGGGAAATATTTCTGGAATACTTAATATAACCTCATCACAATAAAGCTATTGTGATTATTACACAATGGCAATAAAAACAATAATAATGATACAAGGAACAATGCAGAATAAAAAAGTTCATGGTTTCTTGTGTCTTTTTTTTAAAAGGGTAGCCTTAAACTTTAAAATATGAGAATTGAACTTTGGGTAGAGTCTCTATTAACTTAGTAAACAATTGTAGTTGGCACTTCTTATGCTTTTAATATTATTTCAAATCTTCTACCTTATCATAAAAGCGATGGAACTGTTGTTTAGTTTATTGAAGAAAGCTAGCGACCTCCTTAGTCCGAAAAAAAGAAAGTCCTTACCTTTAAAAACTGACACTGACACATAATCTTAAAAGCATTTTCAAAACGGATTACCTGATGCTTGGAAATGTAAACTAGCCATAGGTGCTCAGCAATGTTGCCATTTTTTAAACCGTTATTGTACTTTCAAGATTTGAGAGAGGGAAGATATATCCTCAGGGATCAAGCATCCCCACACTCCCCTATAAATTTTACACAGCTAAATGTATTTGAAGTGTGTTAAAATAAGTACATTAGTAAGTGCTTTTATTTATATTTTCATTCAGAAAGGTCTCTATTGATGAAGAAATAGTAGTTGTCAATTATTGCTTCACAGAATTATTTTTTACCGCACAAAATGGTGAACAAAAATTAATAATCTAAAGCCAGATTAAGATCTCATGCAATGAAACTAGAATCCCGATTTACAAGGAGAACACTTTCACTCTCACCATGAAGTCATCGCTTCAGAATGAAAATGATCCATTTTGGTTTTTGAAACCAATGAAATTGCTTAATAGATGCATTCTAAAGTGGAAGAGTAAAATACTGAAGATTTTATCTCATGAGAAAGAATGAAAGGTGTGGATAAAATGGGAAAATTTCGTGCAAAATGCAGTAAAGATGGCTGTTTTTAATTTTGATGACTGTTGCATAATATATGTTGATTACTCATATTTTAGATCAAAGAAATTTTAGTATTTTTTCATAGATACACAGTATTCTAATTGCTAGAATTATTCAAATTTACATAGCATAATAAAAGGTTTTCCCTTCATGCAAAAGAAAAAAAAACAGAAATCCTACTTCATTAGATATGTACTATGTTAAGATAAACTTTCAATTTTATAATTTTTACATTGTTTACAAATTTATGGAATCTACTGACCTTAACAGAATGAGTAAATCTTTAATATTTTGTGGGCAAATTATAACTTAATTAAAAGGTCTATTACCAGTGCAAACTTGAGCGACCATAAAAGTCTAAAGCATAGAGATTAGCACCATATTCTAATAAGATTTGTGCTGACTTTGCACGACCAAATTCACAAGCTCTCAATAAAGGTGTCATGAAATTCCCATCTAAGATATCTGGTGGAGTTTCAAGTTTTAGCAATGTAGTGACTGCTGGGGCATTGTTCATAATGGTAGCTATGTGCAATGCTAAAAGAAAAATAATAGCACTCATTGTTTCACAGTTAAATAATGAAATGTAGCAAACATCTAAGTTATCAAAGTCAAAAACAATTTCTTGAATAAAAATCATAGAAAATCCAAGTTTTAATCAGGCAATTCACATTTGGGAGTTATCCTTCAGTAAGATTTTCTCTTATTTTCAACTGCTTATTGAGATGATAACAAGTATTAAGTAATTCTAATGCTTATTGGCATCCTAAGACAACTAAGAGTCCAATGAATTGTAGTATACTTCAACTCTTCTTTGCAAATGATATGCTTACAAAGGACACACAAGATCAATAAAGTAAATCTTTTCTTAAGAAAGATATTTTTTTTTTTCAATAAGATTAATTTCAAAGACTAATGTTTCAAGTTAAAATTTGAAAATGTATATTTTAAATAAACTTCAAGAAAAAATTCAGAGCTAAAATTTTGAGATGTCACTTTTGAAATAAAATAAAATAACTATCAAAATATTTACTAAAAATACTTGGGTTCATGAAATCACCGTTAATTAAAATACCAGACTCCTATGATTCTGGTTAACTCTGGTAACACTAACCTAAAGTTACCTATTTTTATCCCCTATGCTGTAAATGATCTATGGTATCTGCATATCTTCATTTTTTGTTTAAATAATTACTGGAAGAAATTCTTACACTACAAATTTGAAAGAACTATGATTTTGAAAATAATATGGCAGCTCAGAATTTTGCTATAAATGCAAAAACAAGTTTGAGGGTGAAGATAAAATTTTGAATCAGTTGAATCTAAATTAAAAAGGCATTATGTGATCCTTCGCCTTGTCTCACGCACTTTAGAAAAAAACTAGTATCACAAATGATGTTTCTTCATTGTAAGTCAAATAACTATCCCCAACAAATTGTTGAATATGATACTTCAAAAAATGAACTAAAATTAAGTTGATGTATTTTGTTACCAGCATAGAACGGAGAAAATTTGTTATGATTTTCTGCACTTTATAGATAAGAACTCTCACCTAGATGGTTAAGTCGCAAGGACACCGTTTCTTTAAACCTGGGCCCTTTAATGAAAAAGTAGAGTAAAATTTCTTTAAAGAATTATAAATTATGCTCATGATATAAAAATATGAATCATATATGATTTAGAAGTGCCTAATAAGAGGGTTCATGACTAAAACAGAGCCATTGCATTTTTTTTTTTTTGGGGGGGGGGGCTTTTAGAGGTATTTTTTGCTTGGGATCTCATTATTGGGGGGACTCTGAAATACTTTGCAAATGTAACATTAAGTTTGGGGGGGGGGGGAGGAACCGCAATATAGTTACAAAATAAAATATATTTATAAGACTTAATATATGTGTAATTATTAAATTTTATTTTACTTTAGATACCGCAAAATGGGGTGAATCAGAACACTTTTCAGCTTTGATTGAAAAAAAAGCAGTTAAAAGATTTTTTTTAATTTGATTTTCTAGTTAAAAACTTCGGTCTTGCTCTCCTTTTGATATTCCAAGCAAAGACAAAACATTTTGAGCAGTAATTATTAAAATATATAGGAAATTATGGGTGTTCCGAATCACCCCGCTAATAGGGATCAATCGGAATACGTTAAAATTTTTATTTTTTTCCCTTTAAGCTGTAATAGGACTCACAAACATGAGTAATGTTGATGGGGGAGAATAAGAACAGGTAATTACTGTCAAATAAAAGTATAATTTCAATGCGAGTAAACGTTTATAATTTGTCAAAAATCAAAATAATTTTGAACTTATAAAAAATGAAAAGTAATTTTAAGAAATGCTTTTGAATTGCTATACAAAGATTTAACATGAATGGAAGTTTATCATGTCATCCACAAATATGTACTTGTCCTTAAAACTAGCAATTGTGACTTGGCTTAAGTTTTTTCATAGCATCTTCTGGGATGAACTCTGCCTTTTCTTTAGTTTCTTAAAATCTCTGGGTTTCGGGGATCGGCCTGAAAGATTTTAACGCTTATTCATGACTGTCTGTGTACTGGCCTTTTGCTATATATAAAGTCTATATGACTTCCCCCCCCCCCTGCATATTTTAAGTAAAAAAAAGTCTCCTGGACGAAAAATCTTTTAAAATCTGCAATTTATTGTCATTCTAAGATCTAGTTGCTCACGAGAAGGGAGAAACAACAATAAATCCTTGTCCTTGTCTTGATTAGAAGAGTTGGGGTTAGAATCTTGATTTTTCAAACAGTTTCCTTCAAATAAGTTTGAATTGGAACAACAGAACAAAGTGTTCCAATTCACCCTACAATTTTTTTTTTCCTATGGCATTTTTCAGAATTCTTCATTTTTATGACACAATTTATAAAAAATGTAAATTCTAATGTGGTATTCTGTTGTTCAGATACATGTATAATTGAAACATACCACTCTTAGGTTTAAACTATAAGAAGGTTTGTCCTTGCATATGAAGTTTTGCAGTCTATGAAAATGTGATGTTTTCTAGAATTTCATGTGCAGCCCTCCTTAGAAGCCAGTAGCGTTTCCAGATTGACAAAAGTAATTTTTTCCTACTTCCTATGATCTTGCCTTTCTAAAAAAAAAAAAAATTAATGGCGAAAAATACCCAATAGTATATTTATAAAGAATTTCTTTGTACTGACAGGGAAGTTTTGTTCCGATTGACCCCGCTGTTCCTATACACCCCATTTTACGGTACTTAAAACTTCAGCACATATCAAATTATAAAAACATTACGGAATCTTCTAAATAAGCTGGGCTGGAATTTCTGTGCATCCATATGTAAATGCATTTTTGCTTTAAACAGACTGCAAAAAACTGCTCTGCATCTTCATATTCCTAAGCTTTTCAGTTAATTTAACCAATTTGAGTCAAAGAATCTATTTTTCTCACACTGTATTGGAATACGTAACTAATTACACATTTTAAACACTTGATGTTTTCCACTAGATCAATAAAAGAACACAGAATAATCATTCAGCTTTTCCTTTTCTTTTAAATTAACTTTTATTAAGGAGGAGTTGAGTGTATTAAGCATAAATACAGCGATTAATTGCTATGAAGGTTAAGTAGTTACAAAAAAGTAATTTAGGGCAGAAGGGGCATGTTATTAAGCTTAGGCATTTAGTGGGACACATCTAACTTGATTTTTCTTGCATCCTACTATTCTAATATGTGATATTCCATGTGCAGTAAAATGTCAATCATTACCCTACAATTTATGAAATATAATGTTCCTTGTTGGGTTACTTAAATACAAATATGACACAAATGAATAATAAATATGTTACCAGTAGATCCAGCTTGATCCACTGCTTTTAAATTTACACCTTTAGCAGCCATGTAATTCAGCACATTTACAGAATTCCTAGCAGCAGCCCAAATAAGAGCAGTTTTCCCTTCAAAATCTCCAACATCATGAATAAATTTTCTTGACAGGAACACTTGAACAGTTTTCTAAAATTTAAGAGGTCTATCTTTATGCCCATGAAAAATAACATACACTATAATCTTAAAAGTTAGTAAATACTTAATATGTAAACTATTTTTCATATTTATACAAATGCTCAACTAATTGTTCTGCAATTTTGGTCATGTAAAGAAATGCCTGCATTTATTTACCACAAAATCTTTAATCATTAATGCATTCAGAACAGCATTTCTCAACCCATGGGCCACCGCTTTTTGTGAGCCGCAAGCAGCATGTTACTGAGCCGTGGACACTGGTCTAGAACCTGAGTCAAGAAATCCAAATCAAGATTTGTTTTTTGACTCGGGAAGAAATTAAGAAATGAGCAAGGGAGTAGATAGTTTTAAGAGGGCCATTGATCTTCATTGGGGTCTATAATTTGACTAGGACCAGCCCAGTTGGGCCCAGAGCCTGTTGCTGGTCGTCACATTTGTATTTGTATAAGCTCTTCTTATCATTTCTTGATTAGCTTCTTAATCAAGAAATGAGGACAAAGAATCGTGGTACATAATTTCCAATTTGGGGGATGATTTTTAAGATGGATGTATCATCACCTAAGAGCACTCTATGGCTTGTAGCTAGTAAGGATATTTTCATAATTGCAATTGTTCATGTTTCTTAGGAAATATTAAATCCAATGGATCAGAAACTCCTTTAAAGATCATACATAAAAAATTGACATTAGTTCCATTTTGGATAAATGATAGGCAATATTAGGCAGTTATCATCGAAATTTCACTGACACACTTGTTGGGCTTTTTGATAGCTTATCTATTTGAATGAGAATTTTCAGTTGCAGTTAAAAAAAATAGTTTACAAATAAAATGAATGTTAAGCATCACTTGAAATTGAAACTAGCCAATTTTAATCCAGATATTGACTCCCTTGTAGAGGAAAAAACAGTGCCAGAAATCCCATTAAGCTTTTTAAAACTTTGATTTTTTTTTTTTTTTGGTTTCCTTACAGTTATGGCATTAAGTGGATGCAATAAAATTATTAAAAATAAATTTTCTAAGCTATTCTTGAAAGCCCAGAAGTGTTTGTCTACCAGGGCAGCTGACGTCATTGCAAATTTTCAATTAATGTTTTCAGGATTATTTTTCCGTTTTTGCAGGGGTCTTATGACGTTTGTGGGGGGGGGGGGGTGCACTATTCTTCACGGGGAAATAGGTACCCCTAGCATATCTAAAACAGTGGTACAGCAATCACAGTAAAATATAAATACACTAGTGCTGGAAAACTTTAATTGTGAAATTTCAACTAAATAAACATTTAAACTTCACTTCAGAAAAAAAATAAAAGAAATAATCTAATCATAAACATTTCCTGACCCAAAAGTAATGAGAACACAAATACACAAAAATTAGAGATTACAAATAAGTATTCTATTCGAATAAAAACTGCTTTTCTATAACTTTCTAGGTTTCAGACATTCAATACTATTTGACATGCAATATTATTTTGTAAGATTATCAGAGATATACAGAGTCAGATCGCTATTGTTTTTATAAAGTATCTACTCATGTCAGTTTGCTCTAGGCTAATTTTTCGATAGCTTTATGTTTGAATTTCCTTCAACTCTTCATACACTGAGATAATATGCTTGCTTTTTGGTAGAACAAATGATACTCCAGTTAATTCCAAAATGATCAATGAAATTCAAATCAGAGTTTTGAGCTGGACATTGAAGCAAGTATGCGGCTGATGGAGTATTAAAACTACAAATTTAGGAATAGTCTGTCACCATTTACATTTTTTCTTAAACTGAATGAAGTGCAACACACTGAATTGTCAACAGCTTTTTAACTTTTGATACATTCAATCAAGACTCTCTTTTCACTTTCCAATATACGATGGGTTGTGAAACTACAAGATAACAATATGAACGTCAGATTTTAACTATTTTCCCCTTCTCACAGGGCTACTTTATTCATTACTGGAATTTTTCTAGCCTCAGTAGCAGTCTGCTGTTTATCTGAAAGATATGTTTGAAAGTAAGTTTTTGTCGCATTCCAATTTTCTACTTATTTTATTATTTTAAGCTTAAATATGACATGATTTTTAGGAGTGGCCCCTAGAAATAAGCTTACGGGATGCTCCATGATAAAAATTTGGCAAAACAAATGTACAAGAACTTACTTAAAAAATAGTCAGTATTTCTCAAATATAATGCTTCTATTCAAATACTAAATTCAACTAAACTTATAAATTAACTTAAGTCATAAGCCAAAATGACAAGTACACTAGACTCAAGAAGGAAGTTCAGCTGCGAGACATGGCAAAAATTAATGCGCATTTAATAATATATCTAAGAAATAAGTGCCTTTTATGCCGGTATAAATGCATCACCTGCAGCAGTGGTCGGAAGTAGCGCGCTACAAGTAGCGAAACTACTGTAGTAGCTACATTTTTTAGTAGTTTGTAGTGTAGCGCACTACTTTTTTTAAAAAGTAGAGTAGTGAGTAGCGCGATACAAAAAAATAGTAGTTTGTAGCGATTTCCGGAAACTACTTTTAAATATGAAAAAAAAAAAAAAAAAAAAAATGGAAAAAAAAATCTTTTAAGAGAACGAAGGAAAAAAATGAAGTTTAATTGACTTTGACTGGTGCAAATCTTGCACGAGTACAGCAGCGGAGACAATGAGAAATAAGAACCATAAAAATATGAGCTGATCTTAGATACATCATTTTGACGGAATACATTCTATCTGTTTGATGCCATTGGTTTATTTGGCATCATAATTTTTATATATTTCTTAAAATAATTTTCATGTTCCTAAATATTTCCTGGCAAGAAATTAAAAAAAAAATGAAGGTTGAATTCTTTCAATCTTTCAACTTTTGAATTCTTTCTTGTGGCGAATATTCGTAAAAATTGTTAAAAAAATTCTAAAAAGGACAAATTTTAGCAAAAAGAAAAGGAGGGGGAGGAAAAAAAAGGAAAAGTAACAAATAAATTCAAAGACAATTCCTAGTTCTATTCCATATTCAAATGAGTTAATTTATTAATGTAAACCACTTTTCGATTTTTTTCGGTCAATTCTCAAACGGTGCATGCTTTTTATTCATTTATTTTTTAAAAAGTAGCGACTACAATTCAAAAGTAGTTTGTAGTCGCTACATTTTGAAAAAAGTAGTTGTAGTTGTAGTTAACTACATTTATAACAAAGTAGTTGTAGTTGTAGTTCGCTACAAAACAAATGTAGTTTTTCCAACCACTGACCTGCAGTAAGGTTAGGCACATTCATTAGAGGATCTTGAAATTACTAACAATGCACTTTATTAGTTTCATATTGCACTTTATATTATCATTCACCAATAGAATCTGAGGCTTGAACGGAAAGTTGTCAGTCACCAATGATTGACATCGTATGAATATAATGTTTAGTGTGATGTGGCAGCAAATATGTTGAGATACTAAGAAAAGTCTAGTTATCAAATTTTAAAACTTGTGAGGAAAGGAAGGATTAGAAAGTGTATCCATTCAACAAACCTTGAAAATAAATTAATGATAATCCATACTCACTACATGATTAATATAAGCTGCATAATGTAAAGGAGTGGCTCCATTGGCATCAACACTAGTTGGAATGGCCCTTTGACTGAGCAGCAAATTTGCCTTTTCCCACAAACCTATGAAATACATTAAACATTTTCTGATTATACAATAAAGAGGTGCAACAAATGCTGTGCAGCCACTAACTAACCACAGGAGGTAGTTATTTATGAACATTCTTTCATAAAACTTTAAGAACTGTAGCTCAATTTCATATTTTAATATTTTTGTAGAATATTATACCATTTCATGTTGATTACATTAGATGTAGTTTGCTGACAGAAAAAGTTTGTGCACTATATCACCAAAAGCATTGTGGCATTATCAAAAATTCTCCTTTTTGAGGATTTTTCGAGAAATAAGAGACCAATTGCCTCTATAACATTTGTTCCATAAAATATAGGCTTTAGCTGATATTTCACAATAAAAATTAAATCACCCATGTACTTAGAGGACAAAAAGAGTTGGGAGGGGTCAGGGGGAATGTTTTTATATCAAAAGCAGCTAGGATGTGGTAAAATTTTGTTAATTCAAGAACAATGCCATTTCGTGTGAATTGGTATTCAATTTAAGTAAACCACAACTCACGGTCGGTTTCGCAAAACAGAGGTGCTTTGAACCAAATTTTGGGAAAGTTCCTATTTTTAATCAGTTGAAACATTAAAAATTTCCCTCAGACGTAATTGAAAATAAACAATATTTTAACAGTTTAAGTATATGTCTATACAAACACAGAGCAGATCATTTGAATAGAATTTCTAGGCAATATAGCTGATCAATACGGACTGAAAAATAAGTCTTCACGCTGATAACAAATACTGGCCATGAAAACAAACAATGTTTCTCTTACCCAAAGAAAAATTTAAATGTGATGTTTTTCCCCATTTGTGAATTCAAACACAAGAAATGTGCAAACCATGGATATAAGTGAGTATGATTCCAAGATGGAAAATATTTGCCCCCCCCCCCCCCCCCCGTCATGTATACTCAAGGGGGAAAAGATAAAAAAAATACTTATTGTTGATTTTACTGTTTCAAAACAGGGGATTTGTGCTTATTTCATTCTTAATTTTAAGTACATTCAAGCAGAAATAAGGGAAGGGGGTCATTCCATGTGAAATCAACAAGCCTCAAAACTTGACCATCACCAATTTCAAAAAAATTATAGGGTTGATTACCTCTATAAAGTGATACAAAAAACTGATTTTAAAATTTTTTTCAGTTGTTAGTTTTTTGTGTGAGGCCGCTTAAAAAACGCAAAAAATGGAAAAAAGTGAAATTTTGAACATACAAAGATTCAATTTTCTCAGCTTCTATTGCAACTAGAGTCTTTTGTTATATGTTATTGTAAAGCTCTTTAAACAAGCTTTCAAATGATATATAATTTGACAAGGTTTCGTGATGTTAATATTTCAAGGTCACCAAAAGCATTATTTGACCTTGAATATTTCAAAAAGTGCATTTTTTAAAAATCTGAAAAAAGTATATATATTACTTCCTAATGTAGTGTATATGTGGTAAAATTTGCAGAATGGGACAGCAATGGGATCTGGATGAAAAATGGAATCAACTTTTTACACTCTTACCACTTTATTGCAATGCCTATGGCTCCTGAGGATATATAATACAGAAATATTGTAAACCGCGAAATGTTATTTACAAGTGACGGTTTGCTTATTTCACGTCTTGTTTTGAGAGGTTATAAATCATTCCTTTTCTACTAGGGTCTACTTTCGAAATAATAGCACTTATGGGCACATTGACAACATTTTCAACGTCTGGATAGTAGATAGAATTTGAGGGTCCATGAGGTTGCAACAGCTTGATATTCTTCATCTGTGTCTAAGACGCACCTAAGCCACCAATGTCCATTATACCTGCAGATCAAGAATCCAACCATTTCTGGGCAATCCAGATCGCCTTTGACAGTTGTAGTACGTTCGATCCTTATAATGTTGAAAATGAATATGCATTCACTTGCATCTGATTCCTGTTTAATGGCATTACACAATGAAGACTCTGAGTGCCTGGTGTTGTTCTTGCCATCATTTTTCTGGATTTCAAAGCCTCTTCTTCCATATCAAATCAATTCATTTTCAATATTGCACAATTGAACATTATAAATAGGAAGCAGAGGCTTTGAAATTACCAAAATTATAAGAAAGTTTAAAACTAATGGGAAAAAAGAAAAAAGATTCAGTAACTCACATTCCCCGACCTATGCATAATTTTACTGCATAAATTCCAAAATTTAGATTGCTATACGAAACATCTGTAGTTAATTTTTAGGAAAAAAAAAAAACCCTAACTTAACTCAACTCGGATGCAGCTGGATTGAAATTTCCGAAAGGGCCTTGTAAAATGCCGATAACGCACACCCTCTGCTGTTTTATATGAGACTTAAGAAAAGTAAAAAATAATGGTAAGCACAAAAATAGCGATGTTTATGTGGTAAAATTAAAGTGAGAGACTTTTACAGAGGCGGATGAAATCTGATATCGAAATGGGTAAAAAATTGGGAGTGATGCATAAGGGAGTAAAAAACAACTTAAATGAGTAAATTTTATGCCAAATCCATAAAAGTTGCTCAAAATGACTTAGAGAAATCAGATTTTACATTTCATTTAGTTTTATGTCTTTAAAAATAAAATTGCAGGAATGAAATCGATTTTTTCCGTCCCATTATCAATTTTGATGATTTCGTCAAGATGGAAGGTTGCATCTATGGTGCAAATGCTTTAAGTTATAACTTAAATCTTTCAGTGTTAAAATCTTGACCACCAATTTTTAAAGATTTTGTTAAGAAAGTATGAAGTTAGAACTTTATTTGAATTAATTTCGAACAAAAAGAAAAGTAGAAAAGGAAGCATCTACTGCACAACAGAATTTCTTTAAAAATGTAGATAAGCTGCGGCTTATACGTGTTTAAAACCTGAATTTTAACTCCTGCGGCTTATACGAGGTAAAAGTTTTTTTTTCGTCTTTTTTGTTTTTGTTTTTTTAAAGTACATGATATGTTTATCTATTACCTAAAACCAAGCAAATTAGAGTCAGACATGGAAAGCCACTACTGCAACACCCTTGAGCAGTTCTATTTTGAAAAGGATGACAGCATTTCTGCTTATTCAGATGTTATTTTATTTTCCTAGATTCCATAATGAAGGGAAATAAAGTAAGAAAAAAAAATACCATCAACAATAACCAACATATTAAAAAACGAATGCAAGCAAAAAACAAATAAAAAATCAAAATCACCACTGATAAGGAAGGGAATAAATTAAGAAAAAAAACATCAAAATGTTGAAATGTTTTAATTATCTATGATATTGAAACAGTTTTCAAATCAATGTTACTAATTCTTTGTCATTGTTTTTTAACGATGTCAATATGAGTATACTGCAGCATAAGTTCTTGCAGATTACATTTTTAAACAAGTTTTATGCGGCTTATACGCCGATGTGGCGTATCTGATGAAACACTTTTTTTCCCGGACTTTTACGAAGTGCGGCATATACGGTGGTGGGGCTTATCTACCCGAAAATACGGTAGGGTGTTCAGAATTTTTTAAAGATTTTTCAATATATTTTTAGTAACACTCTAAATGAGTTCTCTAAATGCACATTGTGGAATAAATTAGCTACGGCGAAAAACAAATTATACTCTAATTACCTCTTTTAGCAGCCCAGTGCAATGGTGTACAAAATGAGTTGTCTAATACATCAGGATTGCAGGTCTCTTTGGAAACCTAAAATAATATTAACAGACATAACTAACATGCAAAGGCCTTGTTACTTTTTTTACATGTAAAATCAATGTTAATTTCCAGTTATTTTCTACATCCAAGCATCACTCAACCTATCTCTACAGTTTTCTCACAACTTTTTTATCATTTCAATGCACATATTTATAAAGAAGTTTTGTAATCTGTAAGGTTTTAGTTTTCCGACTTCCATGCCAACCATTTTTGAAGCTATATTTCCTTTACTCCAATGAAAGTAAAATTTCAACATACTTATCTAGTGATCCAAAACTTCAATATATTTCCAGTATGATATTTTTTTAATTTTAATTTCATTTTTTTTTCTTTTTGGAATTTCATGACCCAATGAAAAGCATAATAATACCTGTTTGCACAGTGAATTCACGCAACAGGAATTTGAAGAAAGTTGAGTTATTTGCAGGGGAAAACTATTTGTGACTTTAATGAAAAGTGATTAATCTATAATGGTGGACTACTTCAAAAGTATATAAATTTTAAAAAGTATGGGTCACAATGCATCCATTGCTTTATAAGCATTGAAAACCTTTGCAAATAATGCTCTTGTAGATTGAATATTGTAAGAGAAAATAAAATCAAGCAATACTGCAAAAAGGCAAATGTAAAGAGGAGATCCACAAATGATGTCACACATTGAGGGGGGGGGGAGAATTTGTGAAATGGAGAGTTGGTGACAAGGGGAAGAGAGTATAACATGAAGCGTGACCTCACGCCTTTTTATGAGAATATGGATGGGAAAAAGTGTGACATGTGATGGGGGAGGGAGTAGGATGAAATTTGATGCTGAATGACAAAAGGATTAATAACAACCCAGCAAGCAAAATATCTTGCCTCAGGATTGCATACAGGTTAACGCGTCAGCCAATCTAATCTTGCCTAAATACTGCCTGAATAATGTTATGTTACTCTCTAAGAGCTGTCAGCGCCTTGCCCCAATGTTGACTGTCAAGGTGTATGCAGCCTTATGTCAGTCGAATGGCAGGGTGGGCTCTGCCTTTGAAGCATCAAATTGCTGCCATAGCAGTGTGAAATCAATCTGCATGCAAGAAGTGGTTGCTATTGTAATCCTGCATACACATTATCTTAACATTGAAATGGCAGGATACACTGATATGACAGTGTGAAATTAGTCTGTATGCAGCTTTTGTCACCCTGCACACGTATTGTTATGCAGTGCAAAATCAGTACGTTTGCAGGGTGTTTCTTTTTTATTTATTCTTATTATTTCTTTGTTATTTTCACTTCAAATTCAGGAAGTAAATTCCATTCTTTAACTATTCCTTTTATTCTTCAAGATGAATTCTTATTTTTTTTAGCTTAAGGACGTTTCTAAAGCTGACATGGAGAGTCACATAAAGTAATTTTTTTGTACAATTTACAATTTAATTGAGTATAATGAGAATTACTTCATTGATTTTGGATTAACTAAACATCTTATAATTCATAGACTTCTTATATATTGATTTATTCTTAAATTTATGATTCTTTTATTTACTACAAAGACATAAAATGCCTAATTAGAATTAATTGAGGAGCATTAATTGCACCGAGATAATCAACATAAAATTCAAGTTACATTCTATAGATTGATGTCAGCTTTAAAAATACTGTTTAGACAAAAAATCAATTTATCTTAAAGAATAACATCAATAGTTAATGAATAAAATTTTGCTTACTCGTGAGCTTGAAGAGTAATTATGATAAAATCTTTGCGTGTAATCCCTTGTTGTCAGCCACGTTTAGAAACAAAAATCTTTATTGTCACCCATTTCTGCAATTGATCGCTAATCGATCGCGATATGGATTGTATTGCCGCGTCATTGAATAAATGCAGTAATAGGATCACAAATAAAAAGCAATAATATTGCACACAACAATGAAGCAACCGAATTTTAACGAAGCCTAAATCGTATCCACGTCCCCACGTGCAGCGCTCGCTTCGCATTGAAGGAAAAAATCGGAATGCCGGGTGTAAAATCCGCGCATGCGCTTCTCTCCTATTGTGCGCGAATGTTATGTTACTCTCCTTGCCTCAATGTTGACTGTCAAGGTGAATGCAGCCTTATTATGTCAGTCGAATGTCAGGGTGGGCTCTGCCTTTGAAGCATCAATAAATTGCTGCTGGCGGCAGCGTGAAATCAGTGCTCCAGTTCAACAAATTCTATAAAATCCTGATGCTGACAACATGTGTGCAATGTTGATTTTACAGCACGTTTCAGTGTTGATATGTTAAGATGTATGTAATATTACACACGTGTTGTTATAGCATTATTGATTTTTAAATCTGTATGCAATCTATATGCAGTACAAAATTGTGCAATATTGACGCTGTCAGTTCAATGTCAAGATCTGTCAAGGTTGATGCAAGAAATTTTGCTTGCTGGGAATGTAAAAAAAAAGTGACATCATTTAGGAGCAGCCCCAAAGATAAGTTATAAAATGCAAGCACAAAAAAGACATACTAAATAATGCACTATTTCAATACTGCCACTTGATACAGCAAGATGAAGAGCAGAACGACCTCCATAATCTTGCCAATTAATGAGAGTGCTTTCATGATTCTGTGAAAAATAATTTTAAAATTATGACATTTACTTATATTATTTGAAATTGTTTATCTTCAATAAAATTAATTATGAGAGAAAAAAAAAGGATTTTACAACTTTACACAGTCCTTTTCAAATATTATTAGTTTTTTTGAGCAAGGAAGAATTGCTATTTAATCTCACTTTCGACCATAGTTGCTGTTGTGGCTCCTTTTACAGATTGGACCCAGATCCCCTCAACCTATCTACCAACCATCTAGCTGCTCCTGGTGCAGGTCCGCCTTTAAAGCTCGGCCTCTGCTTCTTTTGGTGGTGGTGCTCATTAGGGTGGAGCGAAAAAAATGAATTTTTGATTTTCGTAAACGGGTACCTTTCATTTACTGTGAATGGGGATAAGTAACAATTCTGTAAAATATTTCACTTTTGCGACGTCATCTTTAGTCTGCGCATTTGGCCTAAAATTTTGAAATTTCTGATTTTTTTAGGATTTTTCAAAATTTTTTAAAAAATATTGCAAATGATAAAACTAGTGACGGGTGGTTATTAAATGGAAGAAAAAGGTTTGAAATATACAAAGAATTTTTTAAAACCATTTTAGATTATTATTTAAGTTCGTGCATTGCGCTCAAAGTTCATCAAATTTCCCAAAATTTCCGATATTTTCGACATTTTTTAACTCAGTATTTCCTCTCAATATTCACTTGAAGTGTCTTCAAACTTGTTTTTATTAATTTTGTTATTACTTTGAACCCTGCAACTCTTCGCTAGCTCATGTGGAACTACCCAGGACTCACCACGAGGAGGTGACCGCACTTCTAGTCCTACACGCGAACCCTTCCTTCCAACCAATGCAAGCACGTATTTACATTTCTTAGATACGTCTTTCACAGTTAAATTGTTCCTTTGTGTCGTAAATTGATCAAATATTTCTGTCAGATATCCTCGTTTTTACTAAACTTTTTCTTTTCCTGTGATTACATACCAATTTTGAAGAGCTTGTGACCTATTCGACAGCTCTTTCAACTGATTGAGTCTTGAATGGCAGTTTAAAAAGAGCGCATTCAGAAATCATATTTAAATTCTCAGCTTCCATAATCTTTGTAAATATTGTGTTGTTAAATTACCTGTAAAAGGTAGCTTTGTAATTTCCACATCATGGCAAGAAATCATATCGATGTATACTGACTTTTGATTTATGTATGTAATGTATGAAAATAGATTTTGTCTATTTTTTGGGATCTGAAGCGTTCTTACTTGTTTGCTTGTTTGTTTTCTAGATTGAGCGTTTATAATACGATTTAAAACAAGTTTCTTTATATGCTCTCTCTTATGAACTAACCAGGTTATTTCCCGGCGTTGCCCGGGTGCTTATTAATACAACATAGCTCTAAAAAATATTTGAATGAATTCTATTCACATGGGAATATAAAAACTTATTTCATGCTAAAAAGAAATAGTTGAGCCTTAAATGGATAATTCATTGTTGATCGTAATCTTTGTAGGAAAATACTCCTATTTAAATGTGTTACATTTTATCAATTTGTGTGCTTAAAGTCTTATGTCTATTACTCTATCTATTCAAAATTATAAGAAAATGGCCATTTTGAGAAAAAAGATTTGAATTTTGAGCTTTTTAGATTTTTTTTAAATTTCAAAACCCCTGCCTATGTGAATTCTAATGCATCAGGTAACCCCTGTGCCAAGTTTGTTGAAAATCCGACGAAAACTGGATTTGTATAAGGAACAAACATACATACATTTGATAACAGCATATTTCTTGGGTGCAAATTATACATTGTTTTGAATAGATGTGAATACAATGTTCTGTTTTTTCCCGGAGAGATAATCTTTAAAATCTCACACGAATTCATAGCTAAATTTAGTAACGTCTGTACTTCATCCTTAAAGAGCAAGGAAATTTTTACCCGCGAAAATTATGAACTCTTTTAAAAATTATAGTCTAAAGATTGCTGTAGTCAACATTTGACTAGGGACAGCTTTCTTAGACTTCTGTTTCACATTTTTTTGGATATTTTCCCAGTCAAAACTACCTTGCTCATCTCATGAAGTTACTGTTGCTCAGTACTTAAACCATTTTTATTGTCAAAATCAATCTGATCAATGACAAATTCTATAGAGGTTCATATTGAACTGCTTTGAAAGTATAACATGTTTAGCTTCGTCTAACAGGCCCAAAAATTACTTTGGTCCACTAGTAGGTCCATCTAGCTTTTGCAAAAAATGCAGCAAATTAAGTTCATTCAAATGTAATTGGCAAATGTTTTATTACAGAGGTCTACCAAGTTTTTCTTCCAGTTTCCGTACTACACCTTTATTTTCCTGTCTTTGTAGTGCATCCATCAAAACCAATGCAAACAATTTCGTACTCAAAGAAACAATTTATTGTTTCTGACTTGTCTAAGAAATGTAAATGTATGCTCTCATCGGTTGGAAGCAAGGGGAGCGCGAACGACACCCAAAGTGCGGCCACTTCCTCGTGGTGAGTCCTGGGTAATTTCAATGAGCAAGCATAGAGTTGAGTAGTTCAAAGAAACAACAAAATGATTAAGAAAATGTTTTGAAGGCACTTTTAGTAAATATTGAGAGGAAATATTGAATTATAAAATGTCTGCTAATATTGAAAATATCGGAAATTTCTGAAAATTTGATGAACTTAGGGCCTAATGCGCACACTGAAATTATAATCTGAAATTATTTTTAAAAATTTCTTGTATATTTCAAACCTTTTTCTTCCATTTAATAACCACCCGTCACTAGTTTTATCATTTGTAATATTTTTTAAAAAAATTTGAAAAATCTAAAAAAAATCTAAAATTTCAAAACTTTAGACCAAATGCGCAGACTAAAGATGACGTCGCAAAAGTGAAATATTTTACAGAATTGTTACTTATCCTCATTCACAGTAAATGAAAGGTACCCGTTTACGAAAATCAAAAATTCATTTTTTTCGCTCCACCCTAGTGCTCATGTACTACAGACACACAAGATCTCCTAAACACACATACACAATGACATACACACATGCCTATTGCCATTTGTGATTGCAAAAAGCATAATTTGAACTTAAGATCTTAAAATGCAACTTTTTTTCAGCAATCACAATTGCTTTTCAATCTCGTTTAACTATAGTTGGCGAAGAAGTTTCTTTTTTCAGATTAGACCTGGAGTTTCCACTGTCTATCTGCAGGCTTCCCTCTAAAAATCCTTGTATCATATATTTTTGAAAATGTTCATTAGAATACATTTAAGAGCATTAAGGAAACAAACTTTAAAATAGGGAGAAAATCCCCGACTTTCGAAGAAAAACATCAGTTTCACAAAACCCTTAATAAGCAAATATAAAAAAAATTTAATTTACGAAAACGTAATCACAAAGAAAATTTATTTTAAATGCCCTGCTAACTCCAAAGCTGGACCTTTGGGCTGGAAATTTTGGGACTTATTATTTTGTAACAGTTTTCTATCAGGAAAATTTGTATAACCAGAATTTGGCCCTTTTTCTAGATTGGGAATAATCCAACTTTTACTGTAACTAACAGTATATCATAAATTTTACACATAACTGAATTTCTGGCTTACCTGAACAATAGTAACATGAAAACGCTATTTTGTCAAGTGCACTGGCATGCATTCAATGTGTAATCAAATTTAGGAAGAATTCCTCAAAACTTTTATTCCTATGCAAATCTACAGTTCTTCTCCAGGCTCATACCACGTCAAATCGCCTAATTTTAATAGTCGGCCGTGCCGTCATGTCATGGATTTTGTACATTATTTTTTTATGAATAGATACCTATGAGATAAGTTCAAATTAATTTTTTTAGATTTTTTTGAATAAAAATTTAGGGTTGTAGAATTTTTTGAAATTTTGATTTTTTCAGAATTTTTGTTTTCTTAATTTTGGTATGCATTTTGAAAAAGCTGCATAATTTCCTCATTTTTCATTCAACTAAGCCAGTTTATGTATTATTTTAAAGCTAATTATTTTCTCCTTTAATATTAGCAACAAAAATGAGATTGTGAAAAATAGAATTTTGCCAATGGTCCTCTGAAGTCGGATTTCGTGTTTTTTCAATTGGTATGTTCAGTAGGTCATATCTCCGGAGTACCAAATAAGAACTGCACAATTTTTTTTTCAGTTATGACATCATCATATACTTTTTATGTAAAAAAAATTAGGAGGGTGTTTTTTGTTGTTTTGGAATAAAAAAATCAAACGTGTTTTTTCAGTTGCTATGATCAATAGGTCATATCTCCGGACTACCAACTATAAGAACTGTACCATATTTTTTTTCTGCTATGACATCATCATACCCTTTTTATGTATAAAAAATTAGGCGGGTGTTTTTTGTTGTTTCGGAAAAAAAAAATCAAATGTGTTTTTTTAGTTTGTATGATCAATACATCATATCTCCGGACTACCAACTAAGAACTGCACCATATTTTTTTTTCTGTCATGACAATATCATACCCTTTTTATGTATAAAAAATGAGGAGGTTGCTTTTTGCTGTTTTAGGAGAAAAAAATCAAATGTGTTCTTTCAGTTGGTATGATTAATAGGTCATATCTCCGGACTACCAAATAAGAACTATGCTTTTTTTTGGATTGTGAAAACATTATACTCTTTTTATGTTCAAAAAATTAGAAAAAAGCTTTTTGTTATTTTGAAATAAAAATATAAGATGTTTTTTTCAAAAAAAAAAAAAAAAAACTTTAAAGTCAACTTTTGAAACTTAAATTTGATATTTACTTAGCATCATACATCACAAGCAGATGAAAATGTATCCTATTTATTACATTGAAATACTTGATGGTAGTTTTATGTTTTTCTATATTGCTTGCATGCTTTGGTAGAGAAAATTCACTGTATAATTATTTTACTCTTCAGTAATTATTTGCTAGCCCCCTGATAGCACAGTGACCCTAATGTGACGCTTTTGTGACCCCTCACACCCGTCACAAGCGCGGTCGCAACCAAGTCGCCGCAACTTACGAATGTCCGACCGCGGTGACGTCACAATGCGACTTTACAGTGACGGCGCTTTGCGACCCAATTGCAACCGTGGTCACCTAGTGCCGCTTTTGCGACGTCACATCGCAGCCACCGCAACCGATGTCACAGTTTATCTGTTACAGTGACATTGCAGTGACGTCACAGTAAACCAGTCACAAAAGTGTCACAATGCGACTTCTATGTGAAGTCACAATACAGTCACGGTGTGACTGTGACGCTTGTGACGTCACTGTGACTCTTTTGTGACACGTTGTGCTATTAGGGCCACTCCATCAACCGATAGGAATAACGATAAAATAAACTGGAATGACTTTAAATATACTTTCATTCATGGTTTGACAAAAAAAGACTCGCGAGTTCTTGGTGGTTGGAAGAATTTTATATTTGATTTCCATTATTCTGAAATCTGCGTAACATCTTTAATTTGTTATCAAATGAAAGCATAAAACATTCATGAATAACAATCTCTTCTTGTACGATGGTCCGACAGTGGCAACAAAAGATTTTTCAGACACACAAACCTTTTTCACTAATATGTTCTTTGTGTCTAATGGCTTGAAGAAGTGATTCTCTCTGCTGCTTACTATTCTTTAGGCTCTTTCATATCTTTGCTTTAAAAAATCTTCATTTGCAACCACTTCCGCTGCTGTAGTGAAAAACATCTGTGTCCGCTTTATGTTTTGAGAGGCAAATTGAAATAGATCATGTGTATTTAAAATGTGTCTTTCGACAGTTCTTTGAAGACTTGCTCTTATCGCAAGCCGTTTTTTTGTGCCCCCTACTCCATCGTATGCACTCTTGCCATGTCTCGTGGCAAAGAAATGCCATTCAGCTGCCATGTCGTAGTCTTCCTTGTAATAGCATAGGTTTTTTTTTTTAATTTTACAGTTTTTAAAACTTCCCGAAAACTTGATTTTTAAAGAAATTTTTTTGAAAAATTTATTTATTTTTTAAATTTCAGGGCAACAAAAAACACCCCTCTAATTTCTTGAACATAAAAAGATCATAATGTTTTCATTATGGAAAAAAAATATGGTGCAGTTCTTAGTAGGTAGCCCGGAGATATGACCTATTGATCATACCAACTGAAAAAACACATTTGATATTTTTCTTCCAAAACAGCAAAAAGCACCCTCTTCATTTTTTATACATAAAAAGGGCATGATATTGTCATGACAGAAAAAAAATATGGTGCAGTTCTTAGTTGGTAGTCCGGAGATATGACCTATTGATCATACAAATTAAAAAAACACATTTGATTTTTTTATTCTAAAACAACAAAAAACACCCTCCTAATTTTTTATACATAAAAAGGGTTGATGTTGTCATGGCAGAAAAAATATATGGTGCAGTTCTTATAGTTGGTAGTCCGGAGATATGACCTATTGATCATACCAACTGAAAAAACACGTTTGATTTTTTTATTCCAAAACAACAAAACACCCTCCTAATTTTTTTACATTAAAAGTATATGATGTTGTCAAAACTGAAAAAAAAAATTGTGCAGTTCTTAGTTAGTACTCCGGAGATATGACCTACTGAACATACCATTTGAAAAAACACAAAATCCGACTTCAGAGGACCATTGGCAAAATTCTATTTTTCACAATCTCATTTTTGTCGCTAATATTGAAGGAAAAAATAATTAGCTTTAAAATAATACATAAACTGGCTTAATTGAATGAAAAATGAGGAAATTATGGAGCTTTTTCAAAATGCACCCCAAAAATAAGAAAGCGAAAATTCGAAAAAAAATCAAAATTTCAAAAAATTCTACAACCCTAAATTTTTATTCAAAAAATCTAAAAAATTTAATTTGAACTTATCTCGTAGGTATCTATTCGTAAAAAAAATATTGAACAAAATCCGAGACATGACGGCACATAGCCTTAGGCGATTTGACGTGGAATGACCCTCAATGCTGTTTGAAGAAACTAGCTATTAAATATATCATTAAGCAATACAAGGTGTTTTAACAAAAGCTAGAATTGTACCGGGTAAATTATAAACATATGTTCATTTAATACTGTAGAGAGGAAAGGAAGAATCAAATTTTTATCAAGAAAACATAAAAATATAATTCATGAAAAATTCATAAAAAATACATTACCACCAAAATCTTAACAATGTCTAGTGCCTCGGCTTTTTTATTGAGAACAACAAAGTGTAGAGGAGTTTTACCATCTTTATCAGGAATACAGATATGAGCATCCTGAAATATTAAATTTAATTCATAATGATCTATATTTAAGCTTTTTTTGCAATCAAAGATAAAGAACTACAAAAAGGATATCTTTATTGTATTATTACTTTTACTAATGCTTCAAAATTTAATGGGAGGAGTAGATAAGAGTCGATTCAGAAAAGTAAAATGATAAATAAATATACAAACCCTAGCTAAAAGCTTCTTTATATGCTCCAGACATGCATATGTTGCACTCCAATGCAATGGGGTTTTCTAAAAAATATAAAATTTGAATGGATATAATTTCCTTCATATATTTGGGAAACTGAAGAAGTTACAATGTCAGTTTTAAAATTAAAGGAACAGAAAAAATTGCTAGAGCCATAGTTTAATGTATATTTTCCACATAATTTTTTGAATAATTAACAAATCCTCATCTTATATATTTGTGTAAGTAAGATACAATTCAGTTAATTGATAAGAAATTAGCATTTTAGTTCATGTCAAAAAACTCCCTAACTGTTCTTGAAAAGTGCAATTTGACCTTCTCAAAGCATGAAGCTGTATCTGTTTTTTTTTTTTTTTATTTAACCAGTGAGAAATGCACATTATTGCAAGATTGCTTTTATAAAATATGGTTTAAATTTTAAAGCAGTAAAATCACAAAGTCACTAGTTGTTGTGCCTACTGGTTCAATGAAGCATTATATTCCAGCTATAAATCTATCACTTGTGTTCAATATGTTGCAGTTACAAATGTTCATTATTTTATAAAATGTATTAGATTACGAGTTGCTTCAAGGTATTAGAATGTATAACATGTATAGTCTTGAGCAAAGGAAAGTCAGAGGGGACATGATTCAGTTGTTTAAATTTATCAAAATGAATGTTGTTTATGGGGTAAATTTTTGAATAGAAAGCAGAACAAAGGGGTCATTGTTTTAAACTTTTCAAATTTCATGCTACTAACATGAAGATCAGGAAAAATTACTATTTCAGTAGGGTTGTGGGCTCCTAGAACAGCTTACCATAAGAGGTTGTAAGGAGTAAGGGTGTTTGTTGATAGCTTTAAGAGGGCCATTGATCTTCATTGGAGTCTATAAATTGACTAAGATCAGCCTAGCTGGGCCCAGAGCCTGCAGCTGTTTGTCATATATGGATTTGTAAAACATAAAAAATACTTGAGGTAGCAAGCAGAAATCGCTGTCCAGAAAAGTTTTGACACACAAATTTAAAAGTTGCCTGTTTATCTCAGCAGAAAGACTTTTGAATTGTAGACAGATTTGCATTTTTGGGATTCAGAGAAGGACCATATTTTCCTTATTTTATCTATGCATTTTTCTTTTTTATGCGAGATATTATTTCTAATAGTATATAAATTTACCTTCCTAATATGTTCTTATCCTTCACTACTAATGAGACAGTACAGTCGAACCCTGATTTTAGGTTTTCCATTGGACCAGTGATAAAAAATATGCAAAGCAGGCAAATGTAAAATTGGGCTCGAGGTTGATGATCAAAGCACATTGTTTAGAAATTGACTAATCCAATGAACTGATGTGAGAAATGTGTAATCATTACTTCTTTTTGCTTTTAGTTACAGTTTCATTTACAAAACATTTTATACAAACAAACAGTGCAAATTTGCTTCGTGGTTGGCATTCTCAAAAAAAAAAAAAAAAAGTTGTAGAGAGAGAGTTCTTATGTAATCCCTTGAACAGCTCTGAGGACCTCATCTATTATTTCTTCATCGTTTCATTGCTATCATCAGAAAAGTGTATTAAATCAGATATTGAAAGAGTGTCGGATGTGATAGACGATACAGGCGACATTGACTTCTGTTAGAATTTCAAGAAATTAGAGAATCATCAGCAGCTGTAAAAGATGAGAGTAAGAGATTGGAGAAAGCCCCTTTTTACATAAGACCGTAGGACTGAAAAAAACAGAATTCCAGAACGTCAATAAACAGCCATGAAACTAATCTATCTGGAATTAACCGAAAACATTTCTTTAGCAAGCGATGTCCAGATTCCCAGTCGCATTTTAGCTTTGATCTTGGCAATAAATCACACTCTCTCCGATACTTCCCTGCCAATGAGTGACGTTATGTACCCAACGCCAGCGGAGTTCAAAGTTCACCTACTATTCTCTTGGCACATTCGTTGGCTATCTAACGATCTATGCGTAGAACCCCTCTGCGCATGTGCGGAATGCAGGGAGGCTGTTTGCCATGCTGTGTGCGCAGAGAAAAGAGGTTTTGTTTTGACGATTTAATTCATTTGTAAGGGGATGGCTTTCGTGTGCATTATTTAAAGTTCTTTCTTGAGTCTTTTTTTTTTAAGCGATCCAATATTTCTTGCACTTCGTCATTTTTAAATAATTTAAAATTGCAAACAAACTACTCATTTGTTATTTTCGTTAAGTATAATTCCATTCAAAAATGTCGATCGTTGTTTCCGACAGCAGAAAATTTCATGATATCCAAAGCTTAGAAAAAAATAATTCCAGTATGAATTCCCAGGTAGCACAAAAAATGTTTAAACATTTTATAAACATTTTTAATCCGTTGTCTCAACATTAATAACCATTTTACAACCTTTAAAAAACGAAGTGTGCTACTTGGGTTGTTATCAAAATCAAAAAATTTTAAATTTAAATCGCAAGAGGCTGACGTTTTAATGAGAGACTCAATCAAAAAAGACATTGTGAAAATCAACACTGCTCCTGTTATTTAAAATATAAAGTTCAGTTTTCAAATCTGATAAATTTTAGAAAAAAAAAAAAACTATTTTAACAAAATTTTAATTGTTTTTATGAATAGAAGTCCTTTAGCATCTAAAGTTTCTAAAATCTTGAATAAAAATAAAAAAAAATATTTAAATTTAAAAAATACTAGTTGACCCGGCGAACTCTGTTCCGCCTTAAAGGCAATAAATAAGCAAATTTTTGAATTTATTAAGTTTTTTTTTTTTTTTGGAAAATACAAAAAAAAAAAAAAAAAAGTACCTATATTAATCATTCATTATTGTTTCTGTATTCACAACCTATTTTACGGCGCTCCAGAAGCTGTCAGAACATGTGCTTTATTGTACTTGGCGACAGAGACTCAAAAAAGACTTATTTAAAAAGATATTTCAGACTGCTTATCAACTGACTGCTCCATCCAAACAAACTTTTGTATATATAATAGTAGTAAGAAGAACAACCTCTTTAACTGCAGTCCAGGAGCTATCCCACCAAGCGCTTTCGACCTCTCAGCCTCAGAGGCGTAAAAACTCTTAAGTGACAGCTTATCACATACAAATTTCAAGGGAAGTAACGCGTTTGTTTATAATTTACTTCACAAAAAGTCAAATAACACTCAACACACCGCTAACTTACAACCTGTTTACTGCGCTCCGGAAGCTGCCAGAACATGTGCTTTATATAGCTCAGCCATGGAGGTGTCAAAGAAGGCTTAGTCAATAAGACATTGTACGCACTTTAACTCAGAAATGCTTATTTCCGTGCATTCTGCCCCAGGCACTAATGTGCTTCGTACATGAAAGCCGTTCAACTGAACTGAATGATTGACCACACAGTATTTGCTCATGACAACAATAATACTTTAATGCGCATCTCTTATATACATGTTGGGCTGCTGCGCCCTCTAGGAAATTAAAGTAAAAGTTTATAAATCAAATTAGCATAACTTTGCTGAAGCTATCAGCAACAGACATTTTTTCTATTTATGTAACTGACACACATAAATTATAGCCTATGTCCGTCTCCTGGCTCTAAGCTACCTACCCACCACTTTTTAGCCATATTGGTACAGCCGTTCTTGAGTTATAAGTAGTGTAACTAACACGACTTTCTTTTATATACAGGGTGTCCACTCCAATCGTGGACCAATAGCTAATTTCTAAACCGTTAGAGATAAGCATATAGTTTATTTAGGAAAAAATCTCCAAATTACGAAAGGAATTTTGGGTCTATTCAATGTTTTTCAAAAAATCAAATTTTGAAAGAGTTACGAAATTTAAATTTTTATACAGCCCCCCAGTCCTATCAATAATATTTAGTAAAACATTCTTGACACTGTAACGTTTAAAACTAAAAAAAAATCACTCTTCTACGACAAAAATTGACCGAGTTATGACGTTTTGAAAAATCAAGATTTTGAAGGATTTCGCATACGGTCCCTAAAGCGATCTCTCGATGACGTCATGAAAGAATGCAAAATCTTGACTTTTCAAAACGTCATAACTCGGTCAATTTTTGTCGTAGAAGAGTGATTTTTTTTTAGTTTTAAACGTTACAGTGTCAAGAATGTTTTACTAAATATGATTGATAGGACTGGGGGGCTGTATAAAAACTTAAATTTCGTAACTCTTTCAAAATTTGATTTTTTGAAAAACATTGAATAGACCCAAAATTCCTTTCGTAATTTGGAGATTTTTTCCTAAATAAACTATATGCTTATCTCTAACGGTTTAGAAATTAGCTATTGGTCCACGATTGGAGTGGACACCCTGTATATAGATTCTATTAACTCCTTGATTGTGAGTACATTAATCACCATCTTAAATGTTGATTTTTGACGTTTTATTTTTTACGAGAAAAGTTCAGATTTTTTTTCATCAAGCTGTAGCATGTCAGACTTAATGAAAATTTATATTATCCCCCCCCCCCAAATTCAAAAACCCCCCCTGAAATTAGAAGTAAAGGGGGAATTCCCCCCTCAAAATTGAAACTTATTTTAAACCCTGATTAAGTAGACGTTTTGAAAATGAAAAACGTAAAACCTGAAATCTTTTAACATTATCGGTATAGCTTTCTTCAGGGTCCAGCAGAAAATGACATAGAAAGCGGGATAATGTACGTAAGGGGTAACATAAAATCGGGGTTCCACTGTATTACTTTTTAATTAATTTGTTATTATTAAGATTTATTCATTTTTAAATATTTTTACCATGATGAAAATAACATTTTTTAAAAAAATTAATGACAACATACTAATCCAAATTATCTTTAACAGCTATCTCATTTTGCTAAATAAAATTTTACAAATTGAACAGTTACAAATTTTCAGAAAATTTTGCATGAAAGTGTAACCCTTTTTGATCATTTAGTAGTTTGTGATTAAAATTCAATAATTATGATTATTATAAATAATTAATTAAAGTTTTTTCATAAATATTATGCAAGAAAATGCAGGGGACTCATATTCAAGGGAATTTGGTGGACTGTCTATAATTGGCTGAAGCATGAAGCATCATCATGCTGTTACAAATTCATACTAGTGTTGAAGACATGTAAATTTAAAGGCTATTTTTTTAGAAACTTTTTCCTCACTTCAGTTTTCGGTACAAATGCGTTATACGACCTGCGACGCCAACGAAGGCGATAAGTACAGGTAGTTATCAAAATAATGGAAACATTTGAGATTCAGAAGAAAAATCTACCGTTCATCGCAAAATAAGCGATCAATTGTTCTTTAACTTCAGTCACACAAAATATAAACTTCACCGGACATTTCCACATTGAAATTAAATCACTCAGATATTTGGGGGACGACAAAAAGGGGGTGGAAGGAAAAACCGCTTTTTGACCATAACTCTTCGAAAATAGCTCGGAAAAAGCTATGACTTTCAGTAATTAATTAGCATACTATGTATAATTACTGTACAAATTTTTATGAACGTACTACTGATACTTCCGAAGATATGAAAATTTTTTTTAAAAACAGCAATTTTATTTGAAGGGTTTTGGCTCATAACACGCAGAGTTTTTGATCAAACCTTATCAAAACTTCAGGAAAGATGACAAAATACAAGAGAAAGAACATACTAAAACGGTAAATAAAAATATTAAAAATCCGATGAGATATGAATGTTGAAAGGAAATAATTTTTCACGGCGCATGCGCGAACGACAGAAATTTATAACTACAAAAATATTGTTGCCTGGTTTATACTGCATCTAATAAAAAAAGTTCCAGTTGAATATCGTAAAAATTGAAAAAGATATCAGCGATCTAGTTAGCTGTAATTCATTCATTCGCTGACAATACATAAATGGCGGGGGGTTGTTCACAAATAGTGTGGTGACAATCGAGCATTTTTTTTCAATGTTAAATTGTACGCAGTTTGAAAATTTATTTTCAGCATAGAAGTCACATTTCGCCTATTCGGCCAAAAAGACCTTTTACGTAGGTGGCCAAAAAATATCCGGACACCCCTGAAACGTTGGTTTTGAACGATGACGCAATAACCTTTAATTTAAAAATAGCTCTTTGTGGACACTCCCTCACTACTTATGTATTGTCTGTGAATGAATAAAATACAGCTCACTAGATCGCTGATATCTTTTTCAATTTTCATGATATTCAACTGAAACTTTTTTTGTAAGATGCAGTATAAATCAGGGTACAATATTTTTGTAGTTATAAATTTCTGTCGTTCACGCATGCGCCGTGAAAAATTATTTCCTTTCAACGTTCATATCTCATCGGGTTTTTAATATTTTTATTTACCGTTGTAGTATGTTCTTTCTCTTGTATTTTGTCATCTTTCCTGAAGTTTTGATAAGTTTTGATCAGAAACTGTGCGTGTTATGAGCCAAAACCCATCAAATAAAATTGCCGTTTTTTAAAAAATGTTTCATATCTTCGGAAGTATTAGTAGTACGTTCATAAAAATTTGTACAGTAATTATACATAGTATGCTAATTAATTACTGAAATTCATAGCTTTTTCCGAGCTATTTTCGAAGAGTTATGGTCAAAAAGCGGTTTTTCCTTCCACCCCCTTTTTATCGTCCCCCAAAGGCCTGAGTGATTCAATTTCAATGTGGAAATGTCCGGTGAAGTCTATATTTTGTATGACTAAAGTTAAAGAACAATTGATCGCTTATTTTGCGATGAACGGTAGATTTTTCTTATGAATCTCAAGTGTTTCCATTATTTTGATAACTACCTGTATTTCCGGATGGCACCCCGGACAAAACGCAATGTTTGTGACGTCATGGGCGTGCGGTGCGCCGTGGATTCTGCGCTGATGCTCTGTGAGTATGGTAACCCTGAGTGAAGCACAGTTTGAAATTCTTCTTTTCTCACGTGGGCGTTCGTGTGGAAGGTAGGTGAAGTTATGTTCCGCTCTTAGGGAGATTTTGAAGGAATTTAAACTTAAATACTCTAAAATAAAGTTTCCGATGAAACTGTAGCTAACTTTCCGAAGCTTTATTTTAGAGTATTAAAGTTTCAAATTGTTTGTTTAGGTTTTTTTTGTCTCACGTACCGATTATGAGTTCTGTGTGTAGCATTGTTGAAAAATATCAGTTGAAACTGTTAAATGAGTCGTCTTTTATTTTTTCTAGCTCTCGCCCAACTTACGGTCGTACCGGGGTGCCAAATCGTTTGTTTATTTTTAAATTAATTGAGAACAAAGAGGTATTTCTGGAATTTTTAAGGGAAGTAGAGTTATTGAAAAGTGAAATTATTTGTACTCGATGCAGTTTGTCAATGAGAATAAGAAATAGAAAGAATATATCTGATGGCTACGGATTTATATGCAGAAACAAAGTAGATGGGAAAATGTGTGGGAAAGAAACTACCGTATAAGGTGGGGGTCGTGGTTTACTCTGAGTAAATTGAAGTTGGAGGAAATTTTTTTGCTGACATACGAAATTGTTATTGGTACGAAAACGGCAGACATCGAAAAGCAGTATTTTTTTGCTACTCACACAATGACAGACTGGCGAAACTATATAAATGAAGAAATTATAAATTACATAGAATTACATTCGGAAAAAATAGGGGGGGTTGACAAAATAGTCGAAATAGACGAATCAAAATTTGGAAAAAGAAAATATAACAGGGGTCATGCAGTCGAGGGTCAGTGGGTTTTTGGGGGAACAGAAAGGGGGACGGGTAAAATGTTTTTGGTTGCTGTGGGGGATAGGAGTAGGGATACTTTATTTTCTGTTATTAAAGAATGGATTTTGCCAGGTACTACCATACATTCAGACGGGTGGAAAGCGTACAAAACATTAGATAGAGAAGGCTTTGAACATTTCGCGGTAAATCACGATCTTCATTTTGTAGACCCCGACACAGGCTGTCACCCTAATACCATTGAATCCACATGGCGACACGTTAAAAGTACACTACCTACACACAATAGGAAGGAGGATTTTAAATGTTATCTTGCTTATTACATGTTCAAAAAGAATTGTGAGTTTCATAATGAAGATAGGTTTAACAAATTTTTAGAAATAGTAAGGGGGATTAATTGGGAAGATTATGAAATAAGAGAAAAGTAAAACCATTTTTTTCTTCAAGTTTTCTTTAGAATTTTATTAACAAAATTGCAATTTGGGTACTAACATTTTTGGGATTTAACGTTTTTTCATACATTTTGTGAGTGGATAATTTCCCTAAGAGCGGAACATATCTGCACGACCTTTTTCGTACAAGCATTTTTAAAAAATCCAAGGTAAGTGTATTGAAAAAACCTTTTCATATTGTGTTGTATTGTATTGCATAATATTGTAAGATACTTTGCATGTTTATCTTCGTTTTTTCCTGTTGGTGCCAAAAGAGCATCGCCAAGATCGATGTGCGATAATTGGCGTCGTACATCGAATGCTTGGCGACATCTTTTGGCGCCAACAGGAAAAAGTCGCCAAGGCTAGGTCGGATATCGCATTTGTTCCCAGTTTTCTTTTTCTCAAGTCAACATTTAAACTTTTCATAAATTAATAAGTAATTACACAAATGATTTTTCATATTTAGCAAAAAACATAATAATGCTTATGAATACAACAAAACATAATTACTGAAATGAGAGCTTACCTGTGTTGCATCTTGCAAATCTATCTCACCAGGCTTCAATTTCTTTAAAATTCGAGACAAACATTTAAGATTTGGGGAAACTGCAGCATAATGAATAGGAGTAATACCATCAAAATCCCTATGTTGTAAGGAAGCTTTATACTTGAGTAAATGTTTGACACATTTACTGAATCCCTGTAGGTGAAAAAAAAGTGATTTTTTTTTTCTTTGATCTGAAAGTCAGTAACATACACAAGTATGTAATACACAATCAAATATGATTTATATTTTGGCAGCAGGGTCTCAAATCTGGCAATCTACAAATTGCCGAAACCACAAATTAGATATTCTATCTTACTGTAAAATATATCTGACAATGAAATAACAAACGTATTTTAAAAAGGTTAAAAAACATTCATTTGGATTATTCAGCAGGCAATGACATCATAATCTTGGAAAAAAAAACACTAAATTTGATGAATAAAAATGTAGGTATTTTTAAAATTATATGTCATAACTCAAAAAATACCCCAGAAAAAAAGTTTGATATAATTCTTAATATATTAGTAAAAAGTATTTTTAAAACACAACTTTATCTTACACATACATCAAAGGCAACAGCTACTTTTACTAATTTAGATGGTGCATAACTAAGAGATGAGGATTTTACAGAAAATTTTAAGGCAGAGAATTTTACGAATCTCTAAACAAGGACAGTTTTACAAAATTAACTCCTGTATAATCAAGGGCACATTCAGCTTCTGGTATATATTTGGAAAAAGGAGGAGTCAAAGTGCAATTTTGTGCAAAAACGGAGGGGAGGGGGGGGGGGATTTATTTGGCAATCCTTTTGAAAAATGCCAAAAATGCAGTTTTATTCTATATTTGGTCATTTAAGGGCGGGGTCATGACCCCCATCCCTGAATCTGCACCTATGTATAATAAATTAAACAAACCTGTAGTATTAACATACTACAATTATATTCCTTTCAATAGACATCAACATGAAGTTTGAGAAATTGAAACTATTTTCAAAAAAATCATACTTTCGCTGCAGCTGCATGGAGTGCTGTTTGTCCTCTATTATCATTATTATCCACTTGAACTCCATTCTTCAGCAAAAGTGAAACACAATCAGGGTGATCGTTAACCACGCTCAAAATAAGCGGTGTTCTTCCACGTCTATCCTTTTGCTCTAATGCCTTAGAAGGTAAAGTTGAGATTAACTTCTTTAGTGCACTTTTGTTACCAGTTGAACATGCCACAGATAGTTCAGGCAATAATGTAGGAGGAAAAATAATTTCTTCAAACATACTGCATCAAAAACAATAAATGTAGTTGCAACAGACGATGCATGATCTACTAAGGATGTATGTGCCATGCAACAAATGATGCATGATCTACAAATACTTTTACTGTAACTAAAAAGGAAAAAACAAAATAAGAGAATATACATAACAATTCTAATTAATATATAACTAAAACTACATTTATCAATTCAAAAATCCCTCGCATTTTTATATGATCACTGGGGGAGGGGGCGAGATTCTATACGTATATATCTAAAATGTTATTTTTGCAGAACAATCAATATTCATTTCGACCTTCACCGTCCATATCATTAGCATATACAGAACAGTTTTGTATCTGCAAGTACTCAGGCTGAAAGAAAATTTCATTCTTAACCATGTCACTTATTCAAAATGTATGTTTCTCACCCCCCCCCCTCTTTTTTTTTTTATTTTTTTTAGATTAGTTTATTAAAACATGTCCAACAAGCCCCAACTTACTACAGTACAATGAGAGCAAACTAAAAATCTATCAATCAAATAAAATAAGTAAAAGAAAAAAAAATATTAAAAAATAATTGAGATAGGTTAAACATGCTGCATGGCCCCTAATCTGATGAGCCGTAACTTTCCCTGCACTTGAAAATAAGTACATTTTTCGGAAAAAAAAAAAAAAAAACTTTCAGAAAGGAGAAATACTTGTAGAACAGGGATTCGAACTGAAAAAGCAATAGACACAAAACAAAAAGTATTAATAATTTAAAACGGTATCAAGAAAAAAACTGACGATTGTTCGATGAAACGTTATGCATTGCAAATTTACGTTCCCCTTCTAAAATTTTCTAGCATATTTTAAAAACAGTTAATTTAACCTACATTATACTCTTAAAACTACAAAAACATGAACTTCTCAATTTTTAAATGTAAACAAACCTCGTTGAAACATAACCTGCAGGAGATATTGCTAGTCCCAAAGATCGTTTACTTTTGGAGATATCTTACAGTCATCAATATTTCACTATTAAAAAAATATATTTAATTTTAATTAATTACTTGTTGTCAGTCAATACACATAAACTAAGAAAAAACATTGGTTCGTCTCATATTCACTTTAAAATTCTTGTGGGGTAAATTTCAATAAAAGTTACACAAACTTCCTTTCATGTAAGAAAAAAAAATGTAAACACATTTTTAAACGAGCTGTTAAATCTCGGGATCGTAAGTGACGTAATCTCAATATCATGTGACCTGTGACGACACGGGCCTAACCTGAAACGAGCGCCTGCATCCTAGGATAAGAATTTTACTTAAGTCGCATCGGATTGGATGGCACGAGCACGTGACCTCGTGAAGCGTAGAGTTTACGTCATGTCTTATTTGATTGGATATTGAAACCACATGGCTTGTGACGTAGTTCCCGCGGTTCTTCTGCTCAGATTTTTTAGCTTTTTTTTTTTTTTTTAAGTGAAAAAGAAAAAGTAAAATAGTTTTCTGCTTCTTATCTTCAGAAATTCCACTGATCATCACAAAGTTGTTGAAAGAATCTGAGATAACTTTACATTTTTCTGAAATTGCAATCATGTAATATGTTTTTTTTTTCTTTTTTTTTTTTTCATTTTGCGTAAAGCAGTTAATTCTGCAAATTTTATTCATGTTGCATTACTGCCATTTCTGTTCAAAGGGATGCTTTTTATTTAATATTTTAATATAAGTAACTGACATTTTAAACTCGAAGTTTTAATTCAATCACACACATAGTCAAAAGTTACATAATCCATAAATCTGCACGAAATTACTATCACGTCAAGCCGCATAATCCTCTACGTATTTATTCTTCGCGCGGTCAACAAAACAAACAGAATGCATCACGAGGTCACGTGCTCTTGCCATCCAATCCGATGCGACAAGAGTAAAATTCCTATCCTAGGATGCAGGCGCTCCTGAAGTAGAATACCCGCTTACAACCCGAGCGACCCGGGTTCAATTCCCGGCCGATGCGAACTAATTCTGGGCATTGCTCCTTATTTGGTATGTGTAGTGTGTGGGCAGGTCGGCGGGTATTTTTCTTTTCCTATTGCTCTAATGCTTTTCGCTGCAAATGGAAAATAAAAGAAAAAAAAAACTGAGGCAGCTCCAGGTCTTAAAGGGCCCTGGAGTGACAAATATTTGTGGGGCCCTCAATTAAAAAAAAAATGATGATTATATTAATCACAGGCATGGAGCGCAAGCGGTAGTTTTTGCTTTGGGGAGAAAAAGGCCTTACTTTTTGGGGGAAATGTCGAAAGGCAAAATATTTTTTTATGAAAAAAATTTTTCTTGTGAGTTTTTGCACATTTTTTTAAAAAACTTATTCGTTAAAAAAAATTGGGTACAAAAAAATTAATTTTTTTTTGCCAATTGTTTTGGTAAAAAAATTTTTTGCTTTTTTTTTCTTGAAGAAAATTTTTGCTCATTTTTTTAAGTCAAAAAAATCTTTTTTGCTATTTTTTTAAGTTCGATTGTATCCAGGCGCGGATCAAGAGGGGGGGTCATGGGGGTCATGACACCCCCCTAACTGACAAAATATAGCAAAAAATTGCATTTTTAGTACTTATATTACGAAAATTGCATTTTGACCCCCCCCCCCCCTCTTTTTCCAAAAATGACCCCCTCCTTAGCCAGAAGCTGGATCCGCCCTTAATTGCAGTGGCGTAGCGCGCGCATGTATGCCTTAAGTGAAGTAGCGCGCTACAAGTAGCGAAACTACTGTAGTAGCTACATTTTTTAGTAGTTTGTAGTGTAGCGCACGACTTTTTGTAAAAAGTAGAGTAGTGAATAGCGCGATGCAAAAAAATAGTAGTTAGTAGCAATTTCTGAAAACTACTTTTAAATTGAAAAAAAAAAAAAATAAATGAAAAAAATTAAAAAAAAGAGAACAAAGGGAAAAAACAAGGTGGTTCTTGTAGCGAATATTCGTAAAAATTGTAAAAAAAATCTAAAAAGGACAAATTTTAGCAAAAAAAGGAACAAAAAGGAAAAGTAACAAATAAATTCAAAGACAATTCCTATTTCTATTCCATACTCGAATGAGGTAATTTTTTAATCTAAACCACTTTTCGAATTTTTTCGGTCGATCCTCAAACGGTGTATTCTTTTTATTTATTTATTTTTTAAAAAGTAGCGAAGTAGCAACTACATTTCAAAAGTAGTGTAGCTCGCTACATATAAAAAAAAGTAGTGGTAGCTGTAGTTAACTACATTTATAAGAAAGTAGTTGTAGTTGTAGTTCGCTACGAAAAATATGTAGTTTTTCCAACCACTGCTTAATTGTACCCCCTGTGTATAATTTTGCGGCGCCCATGATGCATGATCACAGGGGTTTTTCATTGCAGGAGCGATATCATACTCCCCTTCCCCTCTCCCTATGCTACAATGCCCCTCTCTTTTTCTTACCACGAATGAGTCCCTCAAAAAAGTGAAAAAAGATTCCTAGAAACAGCTTTTTAAAATTTTAATGACTCAATCTGAGGCATCACACCCCCGTCTGGTGGGCATCCTTGTTAATTATAAATAAAGCGAATGCATGTTTAAATAATTTAATCGTATTGTTTACCAAACTTAAATTGAGAAAATATTTTATTTTTCAATAAAAATTCCACTTATACGTTTTAGAGTCTCTTAGAGTACCGTAAAGTCGGGTTACTTGGACCCTAAGGGGTTACTTGAGCCCATTACAGTAAAATGATAAAATCTAGGTTTGGTACTTATTAGTTGAAGACTTGCACGTAGTTCCTCGTTTCTCCTCTAGGTAGAAGCACTCTGCAGTCTCTAATGCTAGTACCAAACCTATATTTTATCATTTTACTGTGGGCTCAAGTAACCTCTTTGTGGGTCCAAGTAACCCCCTTGTGGGTCCAAGTAACCCGACTTTACGGTAATCACTTCTGTTTAGTTCAAGGAAAAAGGGGAACGAAGAATAATAACAACTACAGTATAACATCGTTAATTCGGACTTCTGTACTTCGTAAAATCTATAATTCGGACATTTTTTCACTTCAAAAAAAATCAATTATTTTCCCTGTCTGTCAAAAAATGGCACAACAAATGAACTCCAAGAAAAGTTTTTCGAATTGTTTGAAAATTAACCAAAACTATCATTGATTAGTTGGTTTTTCTCATTTATTTGTGAGGCGTCAACTTGGTATTGCTATTAAAAGTGATAAATTTATCTTATAAGTAAAATTTATCTTTGATAGTGTACTCCGGAGATAACAACAGATGGCGCTACCATTCAAAATCTTAATTTCTTTTAAATATAGGTTTAAAATCAGTTTTTAAAACTTAAAATTCACATGAAAATATGCAATCATAATTATTATTATTTTGATAAAATATTACTTATTACACATTTCGTTTCGTATTAGCTATTTTTACTTGCAAATTCTATAATTCGGAAATATATATAATTCGGAATTGCCGTTGTCCGGACGATTCCGAATTTAAAGATGTTGTACTACCGGAGCTCTTTCAAGTGCAAGATTAGAGGTTTAAAGAGAGAGGTCATCACGCATCAACAGCGTAATTTACGCATAATAATTCAATTCTAGATGCTTGGCTCGACATTGCTCGGGCTAACAAAAAAATAACAAAACTTCAAAATTTAAAAGACTGGCGTCTTACTAATTTTTTTCCAAAGAGTCTTTTAGTTTTGCGTTTCTCCGTGTCATTTTTATTTTAACAGTATTACATCGAATAGTCAGACTTCTGTAGTTCGGAAAGAAAAAAAATAAATCGAATATTTTTTCATATTTCAAAAGTTTTTTTCTTAATATTTTGCTTTTCTGTCAATAGATGGCGCAAGAGAAATGTTTGGGATCGAAAAGTTATAGAATTGTTCGAAAAGTGATCATACTATTGATTAGTTAATTTTTCATATTCATTTGCAAGGTGTACACTTTGTACTGCGATAATAACTGATTTTTTAACCTTTTTTAAAGTTAACAAACTTTACAAAGTGTTAAACAATAACAATAAAGAAAATTTATCATTCGTGCTATTGTTTTCCGGATATAAAAAACAGATGTAGCATTCAAATTCAAAATCTTAGGCAGGGATTCAAGTGAAACAGGCTATCGCAAACTGCAATCGCTACTGGAAATGAATTACATTAGAACGTTTCTTGATACTGGAAGTGAATTACATTAGAACGTTCATCGTGACGTTTGCCTATGAAAAACGAGCTAGATAAAACGTCACAGCCTACTTGGCGAATAAGAGGAGATGGCCGACTGCTTGTGAGCTCTTATTGGCTCCGCTCGTAGTGACGTCAGTGCCAAGTTAAGCTGATGATAATGTAATTCACTTCCAGTAGCGATTGCATTCGAAGCGATAGCAGTGCTGTTTCACTTGAATCCCTGCCTTAATTTCTTTTAAATACGCGTTTAAAATTAGTTTTTTTTAATTTAAAATTCACATGAAAATATGCTATTATTATTATTATTATTTTGATAAAATATTACTTATTTCACATTTAGTTTCGTTTTAGCGATTTTTAATTCTTAAATTCTATATTTCGAAAATTTCCATAATTCGGAATTGCTGTAGTCCAGACGATTCCGAATTGAAGATGTTTTCTGCATTATCTGTTTTTTCTAAAATACACGCAAAAAAGTAAGCATTGTAAAATAAATGTAACTTTGTATTTCTGACCAAGAGAGACTCAGGTAAATAATTTAAACATCAGTTTCGATTCTTAAGTTCAACTACTAGAGATTACGTATTTCGGCTATTCCAAGGGCACTTCTAATTCAGACTTGAAGGAATTCGTAGTTAATGAATATGATTTTCATTCTTACTTCTTTGTGTATCTCGATATTTCCCACGAACAGCTAAATGAGAGGAGTTTTAAGGAATTTAATTTAAAAACCTCATCTAAATAATGTCAGGATTTTTTTTTTTGTACTAGAAAATAAGTAAAATCATTATAACTAATACATTTTTTTCTGTCTTAAAAAATAATTTAAATTAATTTAGAACAGTGTTTCTCAACTTTTTTTAACCTGCAGACCAGTTTATGTTTAAAAAAAATTCGCGTATAAGTAAGTTTCTGCAGTTTTTATTATTTACACCCATAGACGCCGCTGGCTTCGCATGATTGAGGGGGAGGGGGAGGGGTAACTGATTCGACAAAAGGCAATCACTAGGGGTTAATTCAAACCTCTCCCCGTCTTTTGTAGAAAAGGGAATCATAATTTAGGGATGTGAAAATAGAAGCCTCCTGTCTTAAAAAAAAAGGAAACAATGAATATAAGCAAGTATTAAATAAATTCTTGCTTGCTGAACAGAAATAAAAAATAAACAAAGTTAATAGGCACAAATTAGCAGGAAATTGTTGACACGTTTTTCGGGGTTACAAGAAACCCTTTTTCGATTTTAAGAAGTGAGTAATGGGGAGGCATCATCACTTAGAAATCAGGTACACAGTAGGGTGGGTCGAAAAAAAATAATTATTTTTTTTCGAAACGCTATACCGCGGAAAACTTGCCTCTGGGGTAGGTAAGTAAAATGCAGATTAAACAGAGGAAAAATATTGAGTCCCCAGCTAGCGCATTGTACTTGAAATTTCGATTTTTTTCGAAAATTAAGTTATTTTCCAAATTTTTTTGCAATACTAAGTCAATAATATTTTATTCCGCTACAGTGAAAATCCTTTACTAAAATGGTTGAAAAACACATAAAAAATGTTAACTGGTTAAAATCGTTTAATCTGCGGTGGCGTAAAAGACTCAAAAATCGGTAAATTATTGCGTTTCATGCTCGCAGCAATTCTAGTCGGCCTCGTTGCCCGGTGAATGACAGTCATTACTGTTCAATGTATCAAGCTTTTCAACTCATTTCCCACACGGAAATTAGTTCATCCGAGGAATTTGAAAATAAATTGATAAAAACTGGGCATAAAGATTCTGAATAGCACGCTCGAACTAAGTTACCTTGGCAGATGCGCATGATATTGAAAAATACTGCATTGACCTGTGATCGCTCCAGAATTTCGAGCAGAGCAACGGCTGTTGAAGCTTCAAGTATGATGAATGTTAACCGGTTAAAATCATTCAATTTGCGGTAGAGCAAAAGACTCAGAAATCGGTAAATTATTGCATTTAAAGAACATACTAGAACCTTAAAGGAATATGTAGTAAATTATTCTGAGCTCTGTGTGTTAAAAGATAACTACATTTTTAGTTTACACTACAGTTTATTGTAATGAAGTAAGCATAGAAAAGGTACTAAAAGAGCACATTAATCTTGTCTTTTTATTACAGTAACATATTTACTGCATTGCAAAAGTCTCACTATTTTTGCGTGTTTAAGTCGAAGCTGTACTTGCTGCAAAACTTTGGCATTGAATCTTTTGATTAAAAGGGTAGATCTTATTAAACCATCTCGGTTCTTCCGAAGACGATTTTTTTAGCTGTTTTGTGTTAAATAAGAACTTACCCATCTGTCACCAGTTTCACCAGCAGTGATTTTAGCCCACGATTAATCATCAGAAACTCTTCAGAAAAAATGGAAGTGGTGTAAGTGTAATAGTGATCCGATTAATTATTTCTGTGCAGTTCGTTGCCTGAAGGCTAATTTTTAAGACCGAAAATACCTTATTGATTCTGGTTTGCGGGATTATTTTCTAGTTTTTATAATTTTTTGAAACCTAGCTTACTGATGTATTTTCCTGCATCCACTATCATCCTAAGAAGCAAGTGCTCTGGATGGGCAAACAATGCATTTCTTTAAATCACAGGATCAACTACTCTAATCAAATTCTCCCATAGCAATCTTATGGATTTGATTTGCTTCAAAAATATGTGTAGGACCATCTGGTTATGTACTGGCTTTTTTTTTTCATTTGAGCCATACAAACATGTATGATTGAAAATAAAAACATACTAACAGTTTGTGATTATCTGAAGGGGTTTCCGCACTTACATATAATCTTAAAATTGTTAGCTGTTGTCATCCATCGTGAGTGGGAACGAGGACCTGGTTCGCAAACAGTAAAGTCCACAGTGCAGCTGCCTGACTTTATAACATAACTTATGCACACAGGTATTGTTGCTCTTTGTTTATAAATTGGAATCAATGCCTGGTACTTCAAAATCCAGTATTGGAAGTTTTTTGCACTTATGAAGATGGATACTAATTAGCTACTAAATGATTTTAGCATAGTCGTTTCACATTAAAAGGCTTGGAACAAATGCTCTACAAAGACAACTCGTTAAAGTGCAAAGGCAAACTCCCCACTGTAGAGGTGTTTTGTTGTTCTATAAAACACATAAATATTTTCTCCAACCCTGGTTAGTAACTGTGCCGTAACTTTTATACATCTAGTTCGTCTAAGGAAAAATGACACTCAGTCAGATTAGAGATAATGCTATCAGCAATGTTCTGAGCAATTTCACTTAATGGTGTAACGTGACCAACAAACACACAGATCCATGTTTTTTAATTAAAGAATAATGTTACTGTTTTATGTATGGTTGGGGTTTTAAGTTTTTTTGGTTAATGTTCTGAATTACAAGGGCGTTATTTGTCCTTCCATCAAAAAAAGTCCTTAGAGCGGACTGCGTTCTTCAATGCATTGGTTTTAAAGTTCACTACGTTTTCCCTTCTAATTTTACTTTTGTTAATAATGTGAGAGTGACCGTCATTATTAACGATATTCATATCTTTCATCATACTTGAAGCTTCAACGGCCGTTGTTCTGCTCGAAATTCTGGAGCGATCACAGTTCAATGCAGTATTTTTCAATATTATGCGCATCTGCCGAGGTGACTTAGTTCAAGCGTGCTATTCAGAATATTTATGCCTAGTTTTTATCAATTTCATTTTCAAATTCCTTGGACGAACTAATTTCCATGTGGGAAATGCATTGAAAAGCTTGATACATTGAACAGTAATGACTGCCATTCACCGGGCAACGAGGCCGACTAGAAATGCTGCGAGCATGAAACGCAATAATTTACCGATTTTTGAGTCTTTTGCGCCAACACAAATTGAACGATTTTGACCAGTTAACGTTCTTTATGGGTTTTTCAACCATTTTAGTAAAGGATTTTCACTGCAGCGGAATACAATATTATTGACTTAGTATTACAAAAAAATTTGGAAAATGACTTAATTTAAAAAAAAAATCGAAATTTCAAGTACAATGCGCTAGCTGGGGACTCAATATTTTTCCTCTGTTTAATCTGCATTTTACTTACCTACCCTAGAGGCAAGTTTTTCGCGGTATAGCGTTTCGAAAAAAAATAATTATTTTTTTTCGACCCACCCTAGTACACAGGCCTCTTCTGGCTTCCGATAGTTCCCTGTAGTGCAGTTCAGAAACGGATAATAAACTATAGGTTGATAATTCTAATTGGTGACTGAATACATGGATGCAATTTTTGCACATTCATAATAATTGCATAGGTAAAATACGAATCAGATTTTCATATCGTTTGAAAATAAGGTATAGATCATTTAATAAACAATTTTCGAGCATACCTTTGTTTAGAACGGGGGGGGGGGGTACTAGCTCTACCTATGGCATAACACAGTAAGGGGTTACTTTCCCCCTACTCTCCCCTCCATAGTTTAAGCCTATGTATGGAAGAGCATAAAAAGTTTCCGAAATAACCACCAGATATAGAAAATACGTTCTAAAATAATCTTCCAGTTTTTTAAAAATAGCGCTTATGACATAATAATAGAATGATGTTTCGATAAATACATACAGTGAACTCTCACTTATGCGCCGCCCAAGAGACCAAGAAAAAAAGGTGCATAAGTGAGAGACACGTATAAGTGAACAGGCCTATTTAAATTACTAAAATGCAAGATAGGTTCTAATGAGAGCATGAATTAGGATGTTTCTACAGAAAAGGAACTTATTACTACGGGGCAATTCCATCCTTACAGACGTAACAATCGCAGACTTTGAACACAAATAATTCTGGTTTGGGCTGATGAAAGTCTTCAATTTTTTTTTCTGTAGTGTAACTTGATGATGTTTATGCTACATTAAATTTGCGTGCAGATTGCTTAATTACAAAAAAATACAGAAATTAAAAACTGCCTGTTACAGACGTAATTCACAACACAGCAAAAACTCGACTATGTCATACAACTTACAATATTCCTCTGAATTATACGGAAATTTTGAACTTTTTTTTTTTTAATACGTGTTCTAGAGACTTCAAGCTTTCTAAAACCATAAAGATTGTGTGGATTTTGACTGCCGAATTTGTGAAAAAAATTCATAAACTTGTTACGGACGAAACAAAGTGGTGTTACAGACGTAACATCTCTGATTTGAAAGTAGAAAACAGTATTTTAAAGCAGGAATAAACAAAGATTTTTGTGCTAAAACAATACAGTAGCATTAATTAACACATTATTTGAATATTTTAAGTTATACTGTAACAGTTTTAGAAAATTTGGGTAAGTCTGGAGGAGTTGAGAGCATATGCCGATATGTCAATACAGTATAACTTCGATTTAACGATACCCGATTTAACGATTTCCTCAATTTAACGATAGATTTCACTGGTCCCGATCCGTATGCCTTGAATTTAATGTTAAACTTCATCAATTTAACGATAGCTTTCCTCGATTTAACGATGATATCGGGCATGGACAAATTATCTCTCATCAAAAATACAGTAGTATCTATTTTAAAAAAAAATTCTATAACTATTTTACTAGCAAAAGCACTAAAAACTATTTTATTAGTATGTCCCGATAGTAAGAAGATTCATCCCTTAGTAACTTCCAAACTTCTAGCATTTCAAACAAAAATTTTTTAGTTCTTGAAAGGAGAGTGATCAATCGAGAAAAGTCAAAACAAGTGAAACTGTTTTTCTAAATCCGAGAAAACAACACAAACATCAATGAAATACTTTTTAAAATAATATAAATGCATGGTTTTCTTAAAGAAGCAAAAGATCTTGTGTAAGCATTCACTTAATTATCAATTAGCTTATATTTTTGTTTTCCCGATTTAACGATATCCTCGACTTAACGATAATTTTTCACAGTCCCTAGGCAATCGTTAAATCGAGGTTATACTATGTAACAATAAATTAATGCATCTTAAGACAATTATTTCCAAGAAAGATTGACACAAGAAAAGTTTAGAAGGACCTTCACACAAATGTATTTATTCGTATTCTTAAAATTAATGCATAATGGGGCTGCTACATAAAAAAATCGGGAAAAGTAAATTCCTCCCTGGAATCAGTGATTGGTCTTAGGAGAACTTAAAAATTTTAAAATATTGGATGATATAGCAGAATACTAGTATCAAACTAAAATTTAACCTTCTTGGTGACAGTTGGTCAATTTTGATAATTTTTTTTTTGAATGAAAAAATGTGTCCTTTTTCGTCCGACGTTTTCGAAATTAGAACGGCTTTTTCGCAAATAAATTTCAATTACATGCCGACATAATTAAAAATTTCAAAATCAGAACACCAGAAACTTTAGTACTAGTACCATATTATGCTATATACATGTATTGCTCATCCTGTGCTTTTTACCTATTTAATTGGAAATTTACTTTTGCTACGGACGTAACATAGAGCCATTTGTTATGTCTGAAATGTTACGTCTGTAACAGCATTAATTTAAAAACTAAATCAGTTGCAATATTTTTAACTATGGTGGGCAATTACTCTAAGAATTTGCCAAAAGGACCATTAAGGGTTTCTTTTAATTTTGATTTTTTAGGACGTAATGACAACTTTTGCTTCTTTTTCGTTACAGACGTAACATCAAACTTCTTTTTTTCAAACTTCAATTACACCATTTAGATCAATTCAAAAGAAATTAATGAATGCATATTATTATAGTACCGTCTTAGTAGTTAAAATTGTGCTACAAGTAGTTATTTTTGTTTTTATTTTTCGATGAGAAATATGCATTTGAAAATGTGTTCTTTTTTCTGATTTTTACAAGTTCGTGAATATCGTACTTCCAACTAAGAAAACAAGTATTATTCTAACTCTCACCAAAAAATCAATGCATGATTCTTAAAATATACATCTTAAGCTTTAAAATGATGTATAACATAGCAACATAACTTCAATATGAATTTTTGACCAATTGGTTTCACTTTTCATGGAATGGCCCTACGGTTTTGCAATTATTGTAACGTAACTACAGCGATAAAGAGAAAACAAAAATTGTAGCATATATACGTAATCACAAACTGTTCCCTTTAAAACGATCCATAATAGATAATTGTCCCTCTCTGAGCTCTAGTTCGTGAGGAAAAAATGCCTTCCGTGAGCAATAAAGGTGAAACATTAAAGAAGAAAGTAAAGAAACTTTTGCTTATTTTTTAAAGAAAACAAATTAATTATTTTTTAATTTTACGAAATATTCGGCGCATAAGTGAAATACTAATCTTTAGAGCGACGCATAAACGAACGATATATTATCATTATTTTGCTATGGAGTGTGCTGGGACCATTGAAAATCGTCATATAAGTGAAAAAGGCGTATAAATGAGGCGGTGTATAAGTGAGAGTTCATGAGACAAAAAGAAGAATCATGAAGACAAAAAGAAGGGAAAAAAATCGAAATCGGTGTATATCTTCCGTTCGCGCATAGGGCCTAAAATTTGACAAAAAATGAAAGAACTTTTCTTGGGATTTTTAAAAAAAATTTTGAATTGGGTGTTTTCGTAACGTAACAGCGCTGAAAAGTTGCTAATTATGAAGACAAAAAGAAGGAAAAAATTTTTTTTTTGAAATCGATTGATATCTTCCGCTTGCGCATAAGGCCTAAAATTTGACAAAATATGAAAAAAAAAATCATTTTTGCGATTAAAAAAAAATTTTTTTTAATTAGATGTTTTCATAATGTTTTCGTGTGGAAAAGTCCCTAATTATGAAGACAAAAAGAGGGATAAAAAAGTTTAAAAAAAATTATCGAAATCGATTAATATCTTCCGGTTGTGCTTAGGGCCTAAACTTTGACAAAAAATGAAAAAAACTTCATTTTTTGCGATTTTTCAAAATTTTTTTGAATTGGATGTTTTTGTAACGTAATAGCGCGGAAAAGTTGCGAATTGTGAAGACAAAAAGAAGGAAAAAAAAATATCGAAATCGATTGATATCTTCCGGTCGCGCATAAGGCCAAAAATTTGACAAAATATGAAAAAAAAACTTCATTTTTGCGATTTTTAATTATTTTTTTAATTAGATGTTTTTATAATGTTTTCGTGCGGAAAAGTCGTTAATTATGAATACAAAAAGAGGGATAAAAAAGTGAAAACAATTATCGAAATCGATTAATATCTTCCGGTTGTGCCTAGGGCCTAAACTTTGACAAAATATGAAAAAACTTCATTTTTGCAATTTTTTTTTTCAATTTTTCAATCAGATGTGTTCGTTATGCAATAGTTTGTAACGTTTTGTAATATAGCCTTAAAACGTTGTGTTTTCATTTGGTTTTGGTTAGTTAATATCTTCCGGTCGCGCATTAACCCTAAAATTACCCAAAATTAGCGAGGACATCATTGGGTGCTGTACTCAAGGATGCTTCAATTTTGGCATTAGAAATTAATAATGGTGTCTTCGCCAGTGGACGGCTTGTTTAATGGCAGTTGGCAGTTCAATATTTGTCTTGTTACAAAACTTTTTCGATAAATCACAGAGTCCACACGCAGTAGAAAACTACATCATTACAGCGACTACAAGATTTCAAAATGAAAACAGCTAGATTGAACTAAATAATAGTAATGCTGCGATTACTACATAGAAACGCAGACTGAAAAAAAATATAGGCAGACAACTGACGTGGTCCTAGGAAGGCGGCGTTGGAGTGGAAGAGAGTCGTAGGGCCAGGCGAGCGACGTTGACGGGATTGCTGTCCGACGTCTGCGCATGAGAGTTTCTAAGGCTTTTCGCAACTGGAAAACGTAGTCTGAACCTGGTAGTTTTTTTTTCTATCTCATTGTAAGTTCATCTGAAAAAATACTACGGCTGTTTCATTTAAAAATTAGTCATCAAAAACCAAAAACGCCCAAAAATGTAACTTTATTATTGTGGGTAATTTTAGGGTTAATGCGCGACCGGAAGATATTAACTAACCAAAACCAAATCAAAGCACAATGTTTTAAGGCTATATTAGAAAACGTTACAAACTATTGCATAACGAAAAGATCTAATTAAAAAATTAAAAAAAAAATCGCAAAAATGAAGTTTTTTCATATTTTGTCAAAGTTTAGGCTTTAGGCACGATCGGAAGATATTAATCGATTTCGACAATTTTTTTTTCTCTTTTTTATCCCTCTTTTTGTCTTCATAATTAGCGACTTTTCCGCACGAAAATATTATGAAAACATCTAATTAAAAGCAAAAATAAAAAATCGCAAAAATGAAGTTTTTTTCATATTTTGTCAAATTTTAAGCCTTATTTGCGACCGGAAAATATCAGCCGATTTCGATAATTTTTTTTCCTTCTTTTTGTCTTCATGATTCGCGACTTTTCCGTACTATTACAACTTCGAAATTAAAAAAAAGTGTTTTTTCGGCCCACCCTATTATCTAGTCGTTAATTAAAGACGACTGTAAAAGATTGACGGCATAGAAAGAGTTAGAAGCATCAAATTCGCGATAGTTTCGATTGCCGGGAAACCAGTTCTCAATTGTTTTTAAAAACCAAAACTCCTCAACGACAAGAAACTAAAAAAAAAAAAATAATAATAATAAAAAAAAAAAAATCACGTTTTTTTCCGGAGAAAGACAATTTTCTTTATTATTGAAGTGGATATGAGTTATGAGTTCAGCTACCTCTAAAGCAGTTCACTTTTTAAAATTTGTTAATTTTATCGTTTTTTTCCCCCATATTTGTTTTGAATAAGAAATTGGAATCCTTAGTTCCAAAATTTACCCATTCTCCAAGACAACTTCTCAACCCTTTTGAAATCAACGATGATGATTTTTGAAAAAAAGCATAAGAAAAGACGATAAGATTAAAGAATTTTGTAAAATGAACGGCCCCAGAAACGACAGAAGGCATCGACCCACATAAATTCAAATTTACACAAACTCTTCGGATACCACATGAAAACTTTAAGGCAGAAAGGAAGAACTAAGGAATCCAATTTATCAATTTATTTATTTATTTTTTTTTTTTTTTCTGCACCAGTAGCGTACATAGACTAAGG